>JAPCYS010000929.1:0-63194 GCA_028641055.1 Alopecurus myosuroides
CTCCGGCCCCCAAACAGGGTACTATAGCTCACGGAAACTGCGAGATAGGTCCAAATTGACGAGTTTTAATCAACGAGTTTGTCCCGGAAACCCAAACATTATGCTATAGCTCACGGATACTGCGGGAAAGGACCAAATCAACGAGTTTGAATGAATGCCAGAAAAGCCCATGAAATTGTCCCCGGACCCACAAACTGTGTGCTATAGCTCACGAAAACTGCGAGATAGGACCAAATCGACGAGTTTTATTGAATGCAATAAACGCAAATGAAATTTTCTCTGGATACCCAAACATTACGCTATTGCGCATTGAAACTTCGAGAAAAGACTAAATCGACGAGTTTGAATGAATGCTAGAAATGCCCATTAAATTGTTCCCGGACCCCCAAACAGTGTGCTATAGCTCAGGAAAACTGCGAGAAAGGACGAAAATCGACGATTTTTAATAAATGCCAAAAATACCCATTAAATTGTCCCCTAACCCCCAAACAGTGTGCTATAGCTCACGAAAACTGCGAGATAGGACCTAATCAACGAGTTTTAATGAATGCCAGAAATGCCCTTGCAATTGTCTCGGCCCCAAACAGGGTACTATAGCTCACGGAAACTGCGAGATAGGTCCAAATTGACGAGTTTTAATCAACGAGTTTGTCCCCGGAAACCCAAACATTATGCTATAGCTCACGGATACTGCGGGAAAGGACCAAATCAACGAGTTTCAATGAATGCCAGAAAAGCCCATGAAATTGTCCCCGGACCCACAAACTGTGTGCTATAGCTCACGAAAACTGCGAGATAGGACCAAATCGACGAGTTTTACTAAATGCAATAAACGCAAATGAAATTTTCTCTAGATACCCATGAATAATAAATAACAATGCTACTCATGCTTCTCTATGAATATAAGTGCAAACTAACAGAGGTGAAAACGTCTCATAACCAGTACCAAAATGGTACTGGACTCAAAAAATAAACACTAAAAATCTAGGTAAGAAACCTATCATTACTTTGCTCACAAAAATCTATTAAATAAAAGACTAGAAAACGATACTAGACTAACCCTATTTCTATTTGTTTTCCAAACATGCACTGACTTCCTAACATACTAGTACTGCAAGAAAACAACATTTTAACAGATAGAAAAACATCTACACATGCTAGAAAACAATATTTCAACTAGCAAATAATTATTCTAAACTAAATACACAAGATTTATTCCTAACATAAAAGTACTAAAGCTAGATATGCATGCCATAAATAATCTAGAGCTCTTAAATTACACAAATCTAGGATAACATAGATCTAAGAATCCACAAGCCCATCCAAGTGGATTCAAATCAAAGATAAATATTAAACTCTCTCTAAAAATCCTAGAAAAGCCTACTTGTCAAATACCAAAATGGATGGCATTTACCACAGACAACTCTCCTTGATGTGAGGTCAAGTCCTACTGGTATATCTACTCAATAGCTACTCAGTGCAAGTTAGTTTGATCAATTTGGACACATATTCTAAAATTTATGCACAAAATACTCTAACAGACAGTGTGTGGAAAACTAATTACTACAACAAAACTCTTTCTCCAAATCTAGATCTACAAGTGGCATATGTTTAAGAAAATGCATACCTACTGCAAGGAAATTTGGTGGATTTTATTTCTCAATTTTCCTATTTTTTTGAAGCCTAAAGTAAATCGTATGTTTCTGTTATTTTCTAAAAGGAAAAAGAATCTCACTGCATGGGCTGGCTCTCTCTCTGCTCACAGCCCGTTAAGACAAAAGTAGCCTAGCACGCTTGCGCCCGCGTGCAGCGCAGTACCGTTTTGGGATTCAAACGTGACCATTTCTCTAAAGATCAACGGCACGCGCTCGTCTCCTCCTCTCTCTCTCTCTCTCTCTCATTTTCACGACGGAGAAACGGCCGGCGGCGAGTGCGTTCGATTCTTCACCATGAGAGCTCGGGGGACAGTGGAGAGGGGTCAAAGGAGTCGCGTGGGGGTGATGAAGTGCAGGGGCGCAGTCACAGAGGGTCACAAGGGCTCCAAACAGCAATGGGCAGCAGCTTGGTTGCGGCGGCTCTGGCGATGTCGACGGGGTTCGTGCAAACTAGAGGTCACAGGGACGGGTCAGGATGCATCTACGGCGAACGGAGAACACGGCAGAGGTGGAAAACAGGGGCGGAGATGCCTGGGGCGTGCTCCACCTGTGTCTCCTCTCCGTGGTGTCCGGCGGCGAAATCTTCTCCGCGGGGCTCACTATGAGCTCGCGGAGCTTGTTGCGCGCGTTGGGGTGGTGGATAGGAGTGAGGGGAGTGTGGTGGCGCAGTGTGGGCGTGCCCGTGGCTTTATAGACACGGAGCCGTGGTCGCGCATGTGTGGGAGCCCACGACATGGCCGTGGTGAGAACGGGGACGTGCTCCCGTGCGCCCTCGCCGTGCTAGTGGCTCCTCACCGTGTCTAGGGGTGCGCGGTGGTGTGCTGGTGCGCTGTATGTCGAGGAGAGGTGAGGTGACCGCATGTCATGACGACAGTGGGCGTGCATCGTGCGTGCTCTTCCAGTCTCCCCCATGCATGTCTCCTCTCTACGCTCCCTGTTCACACGTTGCTCTCTCCCTCTCTGGTTGACTTCCAACGGATCTAAAGCTTGGTAAACCGAGTAGAAACATAGGGCTTCTAGAACGACAAAGTGGCACAGCCTAATATGCATTCAAAAAAAGTTACAAGCATTCAAACTACTGTCAAACAAACAGATTCAGAGAATTCAGAAAAATGACTTAGTCATTTTTGGCGAAGTGTCAAAACAGACAAAATCAACAAAATGTCTCTTCTGTTTTCAAGGCTCAAAAGTTATCCAAAATTTGTTTTCAAAGCATGAGGTTGTTAAATATGATTTTTAATTTCATAAACATCATTTTAAAACAAATTTCAAATTTTGGAAGGCTCTGAAAACAAGGTGGGAAAATGTCTACTTTCTATTTTTCTGAGTTTTTTCTAAAAATCCCTTTTTTGTCTTATTTTTCTTCCACAAAAACCAACATGCATTTGGTTGTTTTCTGACTCCAAAATCCAAACCAAGCTTACACATTTGTCGTCCATACATGAGAGAACACATTCATGCCAAGAAAGCATAAAATGTGACCCTCTAACATATTCAAAACAACTACGAAATATTTAGCTTTTTTCAGAAACAAATAGAAAACTCAAAGGAAAACATCCAAATATTCTTTGGACGTTTTGTTTTCTTGATTCAAACAAATCCAAATAATATTTTTAGGTTGAAAGAAACATTGATACAACACTTGGGATAAAAATTATCCAAAACGTCATATGGAAAACATCATAGAAACAATAAGAATTATTAGGAAAATTTGATATTTGATTTTAAAGAAAAGCGTGCTTGAATTGCATAGATACTCATAGTATCATACATAATGTTGGGTTACACAAGTGCATTACTAAATATTTTTTGTTGGCCCACAAAAATGGCTTCCTTCACTATATTACATGTGGTCCAAAATCTGGGGTGTGACACTCTCTACCTCCCAAAACCAGCTCCGCCTCTCCCACTCTCTGTGAGCGAGGGACAACTCGAACTCGCCGTCGTCTGTAGGAGTTGTTGAGAAGCGTGACGTTGAACCCGTGCCCCGTTCATCCGTTCCCCTCCATTCTCATTCCATCATTAGCCCTGCACGAGGAGCATCTCGCTGACATTGTTGTTGTGCTTGTTTGCCCGCAGATCTTCGAGACCGCCAGGAATACAAGGAGAACATTTGTGGTCACCTAGTCGATTTATGAAATACCGGCAGATCAGTGACTCCCTGGTGGCTCCCAAGTGCAGGAGATCAATTGTAGTACTTTTCGAATTAGAAAGGTTGTCGAACCCATGAGAAGCAGAAGGAACTGGTAAGTAGAATAGCAAAGGAATAATAAAAGCAATAGGTGTTTTGTGTTTTAATTGTGTAGTGCAAGTAAAGTAAAATGCGGAAAGTAAATTGTAGAAAGTAGTAGGTCTCAATGAGAGACAAAGCCCAATCTTCTAATGCGCAAGAGGACAAGCTCAAGTGTGTGTTTGTGTCTTATATGTGGAAAACGTTCCCGAGGGCTGCACGGATTTAGTTGGCATAGTGATTCATTGCATAACATGTTTGTATATCTTGTCTAGTTTTAATATTTTTCGGACGGAGCCACAAATTGGAATAAATAAATAAATAAACTATCACCCCTTATGATGGATCACGTGGCCAATTAAATGACAGCACGAGAATTATTAAGACATGATGTCCCACCATAGCCTTATGCTCTAAGGTCCCCGATACAAGTACCCTCATAATGCAATTCAATGACTCTGTCTCAAGTTCCTGTCACCTAAAGAAATCATCACGTCACTACACTACGGTGTTCTCCTATGAGCCCATGTAGGTGAAGTGTTGTACAGTCGACGTTCGTATAACACCATCATAGAATCACATAAAATATAAATACTAGACCAAATAACAACTCATCTCATGTAACAAATCATTGCCAATTCATCCTATGCCCTCAGGAACATGCGGGAACTACTCACAACGTGCAAACATGATCATGTATGGTGACATATGTGGTACAACACAATCTGAAACAATGGATCCACCACCAAATAATGACAAGTACTCAATCCCAAACATGCAACGGAGTAGAATAACACGTATCAAGGGTGTAGCAATGATCAAACTATGAGGGGAACGGAGTGGATCACGGTGATGGTGATGGTGGAGATGCAGGTGCTGGTGAGGATGGTGATGGAGATGCCTCCTCCCACGCCAAGGAGGAGATGGGGATGAAGATGGGGATGATTTCCCCCTTCTCTGGAGCCCCGGAGCAGCAGCATCTGTCTCCCCCACGGAGAGTTTCGAGAGTTTCGCCGCCCTTGCGGCTCCGTCTCGTCTCGGGAAAATTAGGGTGTTCGTTTTCGGGGAAGACGGAGTCGTGAGCAAAAAGACTTCGGGGAGGAGGTGTTGTGGGCCCATCTGGACGCGTGGGCTACCCCCTTTTGGGCCTTCTGGCCCTCCTCCTTTGTGTCTTGTTCCCACGGCCTTTCTCCCGAAGAAAAACTGACAGGGTTTCTTTCCTTTCGCAATTTGGATACCTGTAGCTCCTGAAACATCAAAAACATGAAAACAGGCGTTTTCTAACACCCAGAAATTAAATACCAAAAATAGGGACTTTGAAGGAAAGTCCCATAAAATCATCTAAAACATGCAAAACAATGACATAACATTGATAAAACATCCCAATAATGCCTATATGGAGGGTTTAAATGATGATATAAAATGCACGTATCAACTCCCCCAAGCTTAAACCTTTGCTCGTCCTCGAGTAAATAAGGACATAGATCATTACATGCATAAATGGACTTATGGTTGATAAATAAATACGGGCATTGTATCATCAACATGTTCAGTTGTAATGCAAGATGAATGAATAGAACTCATACACATAAGGATAACATATTCAAAGCTCTAGCAAACACCCCATACTTTTGAAAGCAAATAACCATTGTATGTTGGACAATCGAATTATACTCTTTAATCTATTATATATCAAAAATACATGAAGGGCTACCACAAATCAGATAATTAGCCTAGAAAATCCCACAATAATTAGGAACATCTGACCGTTTAGTTGATAGACCCAACACCCACAACCATTAGATTTAAACCTATGCGGAAAATTACCCACCTTTGCCATTATGGTGTGACCCTTCAAACCCTCTCTGCAATCGCCTCTGTGCCCCTCTCATCATAGCTAAGCTTCGTGGTGCTCTTAGGGCTTCCTGTTCCGTCGCACAGCTAAGCTACGTTGTGCTCTTACGGCATCCTGTTCTGACGCACGTACGGGAGCAACGAGGGAAGCAGGACTGAACAGACATCAAGAATCGGTGGTTCCTAAAGATATGTGAGCATCCTTAGCTCCTCCCATGGCAGGCGAGAGATGGTCGTGGAGGATCTGTTGTTGATTATCCAGATCGCTAGATCAGAAATAACTCTGCGTTAGACGACAACCTAGGTAAGATTTGAACGGTGATCAAACACCTGCAGGGTTCCATGCACTCGCTAGAGATGCAATTTCACTTACACATGCATACAGTACTAAGAGGATTCCAGTTCGCATAAATCATGGCTCGGTTTACGATTCACTCTTTAGTTTTTGCCATATATGTTATAGCCTCGGTGACTATTTTTTCCGTATACGTATGTATACGTCTGTAGGAATTGTGTGTTGAATTGAACACCGAAAACCCGCTTCAGTTTGCTCAATGCAATTGATGTGCTACGGCATCAGGAAGCCAATTAATTTATTTGATGGATATAAAAGAGACGAGATACTATAGCACTGTACCGTGGAAAAGAAGAGACATCAAGATTAGACTATTTGATGCACGTTAAAAAAAATTCCTTTTGGCTGCTTAATTTTTTTTGTCAGAACAACTTACTGCTCCTATTCTCCATAAAAAAGTTACAAGAAGAAGTTTGTTCACTAACAAATACTCCCATCTTATATTATGGGACTATTATTTATTCTCTCAAAAACTCAATAGGGCGTGCTTTGGATCGCTTGGCGGAAACGTCCGATTAAAATGTATGGATCTCGGGACATCGATATATTTTCCGATAGGCTCCGTATATATCAACTGGTGGGGAAGCTTAAAGTTGTTGCACCCTATTTGTGTACTCAGCTTTATCCTCCCCCATTTGGGAATTATTTACGACTTTAGGTTAGATCTGACTCTTGTGTATAAAAAAAACTTGCACTCAACCCTGACAAATTTTGTATGTTAGATGAACGCTACATGGTCATAGATATTAGATCGCAAAAATGATATATTATTTCTCACCTTGGTTCGAGTCCCTAGAAAGAAAAACAAAGTGAACTTTGTTTTAGGATAGCTATAGAGAAAACAGAATTCAGTTGAGTCAACCAAACCTTATATAACCTCGAAAAAATCATTAATATAGTTATACCCCAACCAAAAAACAAGGCGTTCTTCAATTGCTCACAATGTCAAGTATAAATGTTTATTTGAGAACATACTATATTTATTTAAATCTGACCCAAATATATTTAAAAATAAATATGTTGATAAGTTGTAATAGAACCAAAATATTATTATTTGCAGATATTATTGTCGACATTAAGAAATTTCATGATCATGGGAGTTTAACAATGTGGTTCCCTGTTCCACATCAATTGTTGTATATTTGATGTCCATGTTATGGTATAGCAATGCCTTTAATCAGGATTTCGTCGCACGAGAAGAAAATTCAAATTATTTCGTTTGGAGACAAGGATTAAGTGTAACATTCAAAGCTAGCGTGGAACAAATAAAAAAAATGTTATTTTTCCCATTTCCAATCCACTTCCATGGGTCTTATTGACTCATTCCAAAATAATGCATGTTAATATTTCTTACAAAAAATAGCCACTTACGTTTTAAAAGGGAAATATGCGAAAAATTATTTCCCCGTGCTCAACAATTTATATAATATACATATTCATTTTTTATAATATGTTGCCCGCGCATGTGCGCGGGCCACCACCCTAGTTTGGAGAAAGATAAATGAGTAGAGGTAAAACATGATCAAGTCTCATTTAGTTTCCAAACAATTCAGCTTAAATTACTAATTGTAATGTGGCATCCATTGGGCTAAGACTCTCATTGCCCCTTTATCATTAGCATCTTAGTTTATGAATGTTAAAGTAATGTGGTTGACAAAGTGTTGGTTGAATGTCTCATGCCCTGTGAGTGTGAAAACCTACTCCATGATTACTCAACTTAAGATTCCTAATAAGCTTTGTACAATCATAATAAGTATTAATGACATCATAGAAAATTGCAAAGAGGTACCTCTTGCCCCATGACATAGAAACCAGCCCATGTCACAATAACAAGATGAACAAACGGAGTAGACTCATCATCCTTTTTTATTTCATTCACTATATGCATAGCTTCTTATATTATTGTAGGATGTGTTTGTAGAGTCCACTCTAGATGTAAGTAAATTTCCACCATGATCAAGCATGGCTTGGGTTAGCGGCCCAATGCAATTTCTCTAGTCATATATACTTACTCATCAAAACTTACTATTCCTCTATTTCATTTCGGCATGGCAGGAGTCCAAAAAAAAAAGCACATGACATCAACAAAATATAAAATTTCTTTGTGCAATGTTGAAAGCTTTTCATGTGATGCACGTGTTAGCCAACTCCCAACCAAAACCCTTGTCAAGCACAAAACTTTTAGCTCCCATTAATGGGTCATGTTTGTTAAGTGCAATAGAAATAAATGTGTGCATTTAAAAGTTCGTGAGAGTCTTATCCCAAATTCAGCCCATGCCAATTAATAACATAAGCATCTTAATTTAGAGCATAAAATGAAACTATAACATGGTGAACATGCTCGGAATAGCCGTTAAGCTAATAGATAGATAGTGGATTTATGTCATATCTATAATATATTAAAAATACATGAAGGGCTACCACAAATCAGATAATTAGCCTAGAAAATCCCACAATAATCAGGAACATCTGACCGTTTAGTTGATAGACCCAACACCCACAACCATTAGATTTAAACATATGCGGAAAATTACCCACCTTTGCCATTATGGCGTGACCCTTCAAACCCTCTCTGCAATCGCCTCTGTGCCCCTCTCTTCGTAGCTAAGCTTCGTGGTGCTCTTAGGGCTTCCTGTTCCGTCGCACAGCTAAGCTACGTTGTGCTCTTACGGCATCCTGTTCTGACGCACGTACGGGAGCAACGAGGGAAGCAGGACTGAACAGACATCAAGAATCGGTGGTTCCTAAAGATATGTGAGCATCCTTAGCTCCTCCCATGGCAGGCGAGAGATGGTCGTGGAGGATCTGTTGTTGATTATCCAGATCGCTAGATCAGAAATAACTCTGCGTTAGACGACAACCTAGGTAAGATTTGAACGGTGATCAAACATCTGCAGGGTTCCATGCACTCGCTAGAGATGCAATTTCACTTACACATGCATACAGTACTGAGAGGATTCCAGTTCGCATAAATCATGGCTCGATTTACGATTCACTCTTTAGTTTTTGCCATATATGTTATAGCCTCGGTGACTATTTTTTCCGTATACGTATGTACACGCTGTAGGAATTGTGTGTTGAATTGAACACCGAAAACCCGCTTCAGTTTGCTCAATGCAATTGATGTGCTACGGCATCAGGAAGCCAATTAATTTATTTGGTGGATATAAAAGAGACGAGGTACTATAGCACTGTACCGTGGAAAAGAAGAGACATCAAGATTAGAATATTTGATGCACGTTAAAAAAATTCCTTTTGGCTGCTTAATTTTTGTGTTAGAACAACTTACTGCTCCTATTCTCCATAAAAAAGTTACAAGAAGAAGTCTGTTCACTAACAAATACTCCCATCTTATATTATGGGACTATTATTTATTCTCTCAAAAACTCAATAGGGCGTGCTTTGGATCGCTTGGCGGAAACGTCCGATTAAAATGTACGGATCTCGGGACATCGATATATTTTCCGATAGGCTCCGTATATATCAACTGGTGGGGAAGCTTAAAGTTGTTGCACCCTATTTGTGTACTCAGCTTTATCCTCCCCCACTTGGGAATTATACACGACTTTAGGTTAGGTCTGACTCTTGTGTATAAAAAAAAACTTGCACTCAACCCTGACAAATTTTGTATATTAGATGAACCTACATGGTCATAGATATTAGATCGCAAAAATAATATATTATTTCTCACCTTGGTGCGAGTCCCTAGAAAGAAAAACAAAGTGAACTTTGTTTTAGGATAGCTATAGAGAAAACTGAATTCAGTTGAGTCAACCAAACCTTATATAACCTCAAAAAAATCATTAATATAGTTATACCCCAACCAAAAAACAAGGCGTTCTTCAATTGCTCACAATGTCAAGTATAAATGTTTATTTGAGAACATACTATATTTATTTAAATCTGACCCAAATATATTTAAAAATAAATATGTTGATAAGTTGTAATAGAACCAAAATATTATTATTTGCAGATATTATTGTCGACATTAAGAAATTTCATGATCATGGGAGTTTAACAATGTGGTTCCCTGTTCCACATCAATTGTTGTATATTTGATGTCCATGTTATGGTATAGCAATGCCTTTAATCAGGATTTTGTCGCACGAGAAGAAAATTCAAATTATTTCGTTTGGAGACAAGGATTAAGTGTAACATTCAAAGCTAGCGTGGAACAAATGAAAAAAATGTTATTTTTCCCATTTCCAATCCACTTCCATGGGTCTTATTGACTCATTCCAAAATAATGCATGTTAATATTTCTTACAAAAAATAGCCACTTACGTTTTAAAAGGGAAATATGCGAAAAATTATTTCCCCGTGCTCAACAATTTATATAATATCATATTCATTTTTTATAATATGTTGCCCGCGCATGTGCGCGGGCCACCACCCTAGTTGAGATAATTCTACAATTGTCCAAAACACTCAAGTTAATTAATTTGAAGGCAAGATGTGATTGAAACCTCTAAATATGCCATGCTCATTTACATGAGTGTTACCCATAAATCCACAAAACAAGGGAATCATGGCTGACACCATACTTTATTATTCATTGATAAACCATAAGACGGGGATGCATGATAATGCTCAATGAGCTCACTCAAGCCTAAACGAAAACGATACTAGATAATAAAAGCAAGACACACCAAAACTAGATAGACATGATAAAGCTGATAAAAGACGGGGGATAGGTGAAACTCCCCCAAGCTTAGATGGTTGCGGTAATTTCTTCATTCTCCCTTCTTCTCGTACTCAGCCCACCACTCTTTCTTCTTCTTCTCTTCATAGTTGTCTTCAAGCTCTCCAATGATGCGCATCATGAGGTTATAGGCTTGCTCAAATGCTCCTGCAGATTTTCCCAACCTTTCCATGAGGTCCTTCTCCATCATCTCCTTGGGAGTTTTCCACTCCGGGCTTGGTGCTTTGTTTTTGGGAATAAGGTGATCCCAATCTCCAGTGCAATTCTTCTCAGTGGGAGTTTCCCTGCCAATAAGAGGAGAAACTGCGTTTTTGCTAGCAAGTGAATGCCTTGGAGCCTTCCCTCTGGTGCTCATACGTGCGGACTGTCTCTTGTTTCCAAAAGACATGTTCACCCGTACGCCAGCAACAGGGATTGGTGATGGAGGTGTTGTTGCAAGAGGTGGTATGTCGAAGATGGCCTCGTCATCTTCCTCGTCAGGTTCTTCATCCATGATCTAGCGAAGCTCCACGTCCTCGTCATCCGAGTAGTCCTTCCTCTTCCTATTCCTCCTGTGGATGGATGTGGGGCTGTTGCCCTCAAGCTCATCATCATCATCGTCCATGGAGTTGCATTGGTAGGAGTCTCCCGAAGTCATGGCTTGGAAAACCTGACAGACAGAATAGACAAAACAAAGATCGTGCGAGAACTCTTGGTGCGGGATTAGATCGACAAAAGGGGGTATATATTGACGGTTTTGGGGGTAAGACGAAGCGTCGGAGTCGAAAACGAGACGGAACGGGACTCCGAGTTGGAAAAGGGTACTTGCACGCGGCCAAGGAATCTGGCCGCGTGTGGGGTCCTCTTTTCCCCCTTGAGGTCGAATTGCTTCCAATTTTCTTGTCCCACACGTTAATTTACATAAAAAATGAGTTCCGTAAGTTTTCACGCAATTCCGAGAAACTTCCAAACACAATAATTGTAAATTATTGAATTTGGGTTTCTGAAACTGCAGGATCCCTTACAATTACCTCCTCGGGTGTCATTAACTTTATCTCCTCGATGGTTCCTATGAAGCTCTTTCCTGCAATATAATGTTTTAGGCGTTGTCCATTGACCACATGAGGTTTACCTTTCATATCACCGTGAAGACGGATGGCCCCCGAACGGTATACCTCCTGTACTACTAATGGACCCTGCCATTTTGAAGCTAATTTCCCTGCAGAAAACTTAAAACGAGAGTTGTACAATAGGACTTGATCACCTACTTTAAATTCCTTTCTTTTAATTTTCTTGTCATGCCAAATTTTAACTTTCTCTTTAAAAAAAATTGCACTTTCATATGCTTCATTCCTCCATTCATCTAATAGATTTAGGTCAAGCAATCTCTTCTCCCCCGCTGTTTTTAAATCAAAATTTAATTTCTTAATAGACCACCTAGCTTTATGTTCTAATTCAACGGGTAAATGACATGCTTTTCCATAAACCATTTTATAAGGAGACATACCCATAGGATTTTTATAAGCAGTTATATAAGCCCACAATGCATCATTAATTTTAAGTGGCCAATCTGATCTAGCTCTGTTTACTGTTTTCTCTAAAATAAGTTTAATTTCCCTATTACTTAATTCATCTTGTCCACTAATTTGAGGATGATAGGGTGATGCAATTCTATGATTAAAATTATATTTTGCCAATGTTTTTCTAAGAACACCATGCATAAAATGAGATCCACCATCAGTAATTAAAAATATAGGAACACCAAATCTAGGGAAAATAATTTCTTTAAGCATTTGCATGGCTGTGGCATGGTCTGCACTCTTAGTAGGAATTGCTTCTACCCATTTGTAACATAATCAACAACAACCAAAATGTGAGTATGTTTTGTACTAGATGCAGGAAATGGTCCCATAAAGTCAAAACCCCACACATCAAATGGTTCAAGTGGTAATGTATAGTTCATAGGCATTTCATTCCTTCTACCAATGTTTCCTACTCTTTGACATTTATCACAAGTTTTAACATATTCAGCACAATCCTTGAATAGAGTAGGCCAATAAAAACCACATTGTAATACCTTTGCTGCAGTACGATCTCCTGCATGATGTCCTCCATGGGGACTGTCATGACAATCTCTTATAATAGATGTTGTTCATGCTTAGGTACACAACGTCTAACAATGCCATCAACACTTTTGTTATACAAGAATGGATCATCCCAAAAATAATGTCTAAGGTCATAAAAGAATTTCTTTCTTTGCTGGTAAGTAAATTGTGGTGGCATAACTTTCCCAACAATAAAATTTGCATAATTAGCAAACCAAGGAGATGCAACTTTAGCACTAGAAACACTAACAAGGGCAAGTTGTTCATTAGCAAAACTATCATTAATAGGAAATAGGATCATCATGTATATTTTCCATCCTAGAAAGATGATCAGCTACGGGATTATCTTCTCCTTTCCTATCTACTATGTGTAAATCAAATTCTTGCAACAAAAGTACCCATCTTATTAGCCTAGGCTTAGCATCTTTCTTATTCATCAAATATTTAATATCAGAATGATCACAGTGCACAGTGACTTTTGAATCAATTATGTAAGATCTAAATTTATCACATGCAAATATTACCGCTAAAAATTCTTTTTCAGTTGTAGCATAATTTCTTTGAGCACCATCTAGTGTTTTACTAGCATAGTAAATAACATTCAATTTCTTATCAACCCTTTGGCCTAAAACAGATCCAACTTCATAATCACTAGCATCACACATAATTTCAAAGGGCAAGTTCCAATCAGGAGGTTGAATAATAGGTGCAGTTATTAAGGCTTTCTTTAAAACATTAAAGGATTCTATGCAATCATCATTAAAAGAAAACGGAACATCCTTTTTAAAAAAGATTGGTTAGAGGCATTGATATTTTAGAGAAATCTTTAATGAACCTATGATAAAAACCTGCATGACCGAGAAAACTTCTTATACCTTTGATGTCTCTTGGATATGGTAATTTCTCAATAGCTTCAATTTTTGCTGGGTTAACTTCTATTCCTCTTCCAGAAATACGATGCCCATGAACAATTCCATCTGTTACCATAAAGTGACACTTCTCCCAATTAAGAACAAGGTGTTGGTCTTCACAACGCTGCAAAACTTTGTTAAGGTTGAACAAGCAATTATCGAAAGAAGTACCATACACCGAAAAATCATCCATAAAGACTTCTACTATCTTTTCAATATAATCAGCAAATATAGCATTCATGCATCTCTGAAAAGTAGCAGGCGCATGACATAAACCAAAAGGCATTCTCCTATAAGCAAATGTACCATATGGGCAAGTAAAAGTGGTCTTTTCCTGATCACCACTATGAACTGGAATTTGAGAGAAGCCTGAATACCCATCTAAATAACAAAAGTGAGAATGTTTAGATAATCTCTCTAGCATTTTATCAATAAAGGGCAATGGATAATGGTCCTTACGAGTTGCTTTATTTAATTTTCTATAATCAATGCACATTCTGTAACCAACAACAGTACGTTGAGCAACAAGTTCATCATCTTTATTAGGAACCACAGTAATTCCACCTTTCTTAGGAACACAATGAACAGGACTAACCCATTTACTATCAGCTATAGGATAAATAATACCAGCCTCTATGAGTCGAATTACCTCCTTTCTTACCACTTCCTTCATTTTTGGATGTAGACGGCGTTGGAAATCAACAACAGGTTTAGCATCTTCTTCCAAATTAATTTTATGCATACATAGAGCTGGACTTATGCCCTTAAGATCATCAAGAGAACAACGATTAGCCTTACAGTGAGCTTTAAGCACATCAAGTAATTTCTCTTCTTCCTCAGCTGAAAGGTTAGCACTAATAATAACAGGATATATATTTTTCTTATCCAAGTATGCATATTTCAGATTTTCAGGCAAAGGCTTTAATTCCAAACTAGGATCTCCTTTAGGAGGTGGGAGTACTCCTAGATTATCAGGTGGGATATGCAATTGTAATTGTGGAGGTTGCTGCCATAATATTTGTTCTAAAGCTTCTTTTTCTGCATCATTAAATGGCTCTTCCTGATTAAGCATATAACGTTCCACCACGTCTGATGAAGCTACAACTATATGAGAAAGAGTTTCAATTATATCTTTAGATTTTGGTTCTTTCTTAGCAGGTGTACCAGCAAATTTAGAAAAATTAAATTCAAGTTTCTCTCCAGCACATTCAATAAACACCCTTTCTCTAGGCAAATCAATTTCAGCACCAACAGTATGCAAGAAAGGTCTACCAAATATAATAGGACAGGAAGAATCTTGTGGACAACCAAGCACAATAAAATCAGTAGGATATTTATTTTCCCTACCAATACTTCAACATCTCTAACAATTCCAAAGGGACTAATATAATCTTTATTAGCAAGCTGAATGGTCATACATGTTTCTTCCATGGTGATAGGATCAATATCAGGCTTAATTTCTTGATAGAGAGAATATGGAATGACACTAATGCTTGCTCCAATATCACATAAACCATGATAACAAGAAGTCCCAATAGAGCATGATATAATTGGCTTACCAACTTTGGATGAATTCCCTTTAATAACTTTGGTATCATCTTCACATAAATAAACATCAACAAGATCTTCTTCATTTAATTGCTTAATAACAGAGACTTGGTTCTTGACTTCCACCTGTTCTTTAGGTTAAGAACATCTCTTTCTACTTTTGTCAGCAACAGCAATAAGAAAATTCTCTTTAACTTTTTCAGGATAGGGAGGTGGTTCATATATTCTTCTATTACTACAGATGACACAAGTGTTTCTTTAATAAATTTAGGGACAACAATAGAAGATTTAACAGGTTCAACATAATAATCAAAGCCACTTTTAGGAATTCGAATGTGCTCAGCAAATTTCTTAGCTATTTAAATTGCAACATATGGATTAAGACCAAAATCTTTAATAACATTCTTGAACAAAATAGAACTAGATAAACTTTCTACACATGAATATCCATAATCAAAATAAACTTCATTACATTTGTCTAGGTCCCAATATTCAGAGTTCTTCGAAATAATTTCCAATAAATTCCAAGCTTCTTCTGCAGTATTATTTGTAAAGCTTCCACCAGATGAACCATCCAAATATTGCTTTAACCTATCAGGTAGTCTCACATAAAAGTTTATCACTATAAGTTTATTTGTGAGATCATGGCAAGGATTCTTACGAAGGAGGTCCTTAAGCCTCCCCCAAGCTTGAGTAATACTCTCTCCAAGGTGTGGCCAAAAAATAAATATAAAGCAACGGTTCTCATAAGCCTCTTTAGGAGTAAAATATTTAAGAAAGAAAACCTTCATAAAAGTATCCCAATTATGTGTAATTTCTTCATCCAGGGACATATACCATTTTCGAGCATCACCAGTTAAGGACTGGTACAATAACTTGCATTTTACTTCCTCCTCAGAAATAGCCTTGAGCCTAATTAGCCCACATATATCCTCAATAGCCCGTATGTGATCACTTGCAGCCTTTGTTCCATCCCCTGCAAAATACTCATTCCTAACAGCTTTAACAAATTCAAGGGGAATAATATAACCATCATCATGAGGTGCTTTTTCAACAACTTTAGGTTTAATAGCATAAGCACTCTCATATAAAGCAAGTTTCAGCGAAGCATCTCTCATAAAAGCCATAATAATAACAGGATGCAACAGCAAGTAAAATTCAGCTTTCAAGTTTCCTTACCAAACTTCTTAGCAATAGCGCTACGCTCCCCGGCAACGGCGCCAGAAAAGTGTCTTGATGGCTCCCAAGTGCAGGAGATCAATTCTAGTAATTTTCGAATTAGAAAGGTTGTCGAACCCACGAGGAGAAGAAGGAACTAGTAAGTAGAATAGCAAAGGAATAATAAAAGCAACATGTGTTTTTGTGTTTTAATTGTGTAGTGCAAGTAAAGTAAAATGCGGAAAGTAAATTGCAGCAAGTAGTAGGTCTCAATGAGAGACAAAGCCCAATCTTCTAATGCGCAAGAGGACAAGCTCAAGTGTGTGTTTGTGTCTTATATGTGGAAAACGTTCCCGAGGGCTGCACAGATTTAGCTGGCATAGTGATTCATTGCATAACATGTTTGTATATCTTGTCTATTTTTAATCTTCTTCGGATGGAGCCACAAATAGGAATAGATAAATAAATAAACTATCACCCCTTATGATGGATCACGTGGCCAATTAAATGACAGCACGAGAATTATTAAGACATGCTGTCCTACCACAGCCTTATGCTCTAAGGTCCCCGATACAAGTACCCTCATAATGCAATTCAACGACTCTGTCTCAAGTTCCTGTCACCTAAATACATCATCACGTCAGTACGCTACGGTGTTCTCCTATGAGCCCATGTAGGTGAAATGTTGTACAGTCGACGTTCGTACAACACCATCCTAGAATCACATAAAAGATAAATACTAGACCAAATAACAACTCATCTCATGTAACAAATCATTGCCAATTCATCCTATGCCCTCAGGAACATGCGGGAACTACTCACAACGTGCAAACATGATCATGTATGGTGACATATGTGGTACAACACAATCTGAAACAATGGATCCACCACCAAATAATGACAAGTACTCAATCCCAAACATGCAACGGAGTACAATAACACGTATCTAGGGTGTAGCAATGATCAAACTGAGGGGAACGGAGTGGATCACGGTGACGGTGATGGTGGAGATGCAGGTGCTGGTGAGGATGGTGATGGAGAAGCCTCCTCCCACACCAAGGAGGAAATGAGGATGAAGATGGGGATGATTTCCCCCTTCTTCGGAGCTCCGGAGCAGCAGGATCTGTCTCCCCCACAGCTCGCCGCCCTGGCGGCTCCGTCTCGTCTCGGGAAAATTAGGGTGTTTGTTTTCGGGGAAGACGGAGTCGTCAGCAAAAGGACCTCGGGGAGGAGGTGCTGTGGCCACATGCGACCAGGGAATCTGGCCGCGTGGGCTACCCCCTTTTGGGCCTCCTGGCCCTCCTTCTTTGTGTCTTGTGCCCACGGCCTTTCTCCCGAAGAAAAACTGACAGGGTTTCTTTCCTTTCGCAATTTGGATACCTGTAGCTCCTGAAACATCAGAAACATGAAAACAGGTGTTTTATGACACCCAGAAATTAAATACCAAAAATAGGGACTTTGTAGGAAAGTCCATAAAATCATCTAAAACATGCAAAACAATGACATAACATTGATATAACATCCCAATAATGCATATATGGAGGGTATAAATGATGATATAAAATGCATGTATCACTCCCCTAGATTCTGTCAACCTCCCGCAGCCGTCGTACACCCATAGCATCTTTTATCAGCACCCCGAGCCGCTGTCCACCCCTAGTTTCCTAGGGTTCTTGCTCGTCGCAGTGGTTGCAAGGAAGATGATGGCCCAACGATGTCCATATTCGAGATTCGCGGCCAGGTTTGAACGGGGATGCCTTGTATAAATCACCCGGGATGCCTTGTATGCTCTGGACTAACTCGGAAGATTACGAGAGAAAACAAAAATTGTAACATTTTTATATTCAAATTATATACAAATGAAAAAATAATTAAGAGTTTCAATAGTTAGAGTAATTATTTAGTTAAACGAAAAATGGATTTAAATTAGTTTTGCAAATTCTAGCATTTTTCATGTTGGAATTTTTGTCAATTTGAAAGTATATAGAAGTTGTTAATGTGCAAACTTAACCCTTTTCAAATTTTGGCGCTAAAAATTTTGGGCGCGCAGGTGCCACCGAAATTCGAAATTAGTTTTTGGTCCCGGGCCGTGGTACCAACCGGGACCAAAGGGGCTCTAGTCCCGGTTGGTGGCACGGGCCGGGACTAGAGGCCCAGGTGTATAAAAATCGCGGCCCTCTCTCCAGACCGAACGAACACCCCAGGCGGCGGGTACGAGTGGACATGGCTCGGCGAAGCCCTGCCGGCGTCGGGAACGAGTAGACAAATCCCGCCGGCGGACCGCCGGCGATGGGACACGGTAGACTAGGGGCACACAACTTATATTAAAAAAGGCCAGGGGCCTTGCTTACATAGATAGGGGTGGCACGGCCACAGGCGGCCGGCCGTACTTGCATAAAGGGGCGGCGGCGCGGCCACAGGCGGCCGGCCGTTTTCTTGGGGGGGGGAGGGGTAGCTTAGTCTAGGGGGCGCCCGGCGCCGATCTAGTCGTCCTCCTCGTCGGAGGAGATGCACTGGTAGGGGGGTGGCTGCCACAGGTGGGCAGGCGGCTGGGCCGGGCTCGCCGGGGGCGGGGGCATCGGGGGCATCGGGGGCGCGTACGGCGGTGGCGGGGGCAGCACCTCCTGCGGCGGCGGTGGTGGGGGCAGCTCCTCCCGCTCCGGCGCCCAAGCGCCGCCGGTCCAGGCCCAGGACATGCCGTACTCCAGGCCTGGGGGGAGCGGCTGCGGCGGCGGCTGGTCCTCGGACGCCTCCCAGTCGACGTACATCTGCTGCCACCAGGGGATAGGCTCGGTAGGGGGCGGCGGCGGTATGGCGGCGGCGTCAGCGGCGGCGCGCGCCACGACCCGCTCCCACCGCTTGATCTCGTCTTCCCAGAGGGAGCGGCGGGAGGCCTCGCAGGCCTCCTCCATGGCGGCCCGGAGCTCGGGGTCCTCCTCGGAGAAGTCCTCCGGGATGTCCTCGAGGAGCCACAGCTCCCTCTCCCGGCCGGGCGGTGCCTCGGGGTAGTCCGCCACGTCCGCCTCGTGGGGGGCGGGGATGAAGGAGCACCGACGCTGCTCGTGCTCCTGCTCGAGCCAGGCGGCCCAGTAGGGGGAGCTGCGCGCGTACGCGCGCTCCTGCGGAAGGGGGCCGGCAGGAGCGCGCGCGGTGGTCGATCTCCTCGAGCAGCGCCTCGTCGGTCGGGGCGGGCGGCACAAGGATCCGCTGGGGGTTCAGGTGCCAGCCGTCCGGGAGGTGGACGTCAGCATAGAACACCGGCGTGGCGTTGTTCCAATGCCACTCGGCCTCCACCAGCCGGACGTACCGGCGGAACCGCGGCGCGGGGCGGCGGGCGTGCCGCCGGAGGTGGCGCGGGGACGCGCGGCGTCCCGCCGAGGCGGACACCTCCAGGGCCGTAGCCGAAGGCCTCCGCCGGCGGGGGTGGGACGCGGCCGGCGCCGCTCGAGGAGCCTTCGTGGTCGTTCCTGGGGCGCTTGCCGGAGCCGCTGCCGAACCAACGGGACATGGTGGCTATGGTTCTTTGGCTCGAGCGCGGCGGGGTGGATGGGTTGTACGGGCGGCGGGGGCCCTTTAAAAAGGACCCGAGGGGGCTGGCATGCCAACCGGCGGCCTGGACGTGGCGGCGGTTGCAGGCGGCCATGAATGCGGGCGGGAGCCGAGGCGTGGCGGCGGTTGCAGCTGTGGCACGCGCGCGTGTGGAAGTGGGGGCGCGGGAAGCCGAGGCGGGGCGGGAAGACGAGGCGACAGTGGCCCTTTGACCGTCCTGTGGTCTTAATTTAAGGGACCAGGCGAGCCAGCCACCAGGCCGCTGGCCAGTGGCCCCTTCGAACCGTTGACTGACCATAATAAAAGACGCGGGCCAGTGGGCCCTTCGAACCGTTGACTGTCCATAATAAAAGACGCGGGCCAGTGGGCACTTTTGACAAAAAAATGTGGCCAGTGGGCTTAATAAAAGACGTGGGCCTGGACGCGGTTGGGGAAGGGGGAGGTCGGCTCGGGATTGGGAGACAGGAGCCCAAAAGACGTGGGCCGACGCGAAAATTGACGATTATATATTTTTTTTCGAAAAAGTATCCATCCCGGTCCCTTGAACGAACCGGGACGAACTCCCATGCCCAGGTTCGCCACGTGGCCTACCCTTACCATCCCGGGTCCTCGCACAACCGGGATCAATGGGGGAGGGCCATTTGTCCCGGCTAGCCTATCCCGGTTGCACAACCGGGACAACTGGCCCTTACGACCCGGGACAAAAGGCCCTGTTTCCATTAGTGCCCCCCGTTCCTCAGGCTGACACGTGTCCGTTTTTTACCCCCAAATAGCGCTTTTGCTTCGGTAGCAAAAAAAAAACCCGCTTTTGCTCTTATGTAGCAAAAAAGGTTCATTTTCGGAAAAAGAAAAAAAGACAAATCTCGCCGGAGATATTGCCGGAGACTCTCCAGAGAATCGCCGGAGACCTTAGCAAAAAAAATTGCTACAGTAGCAAAAAGTCAATTTTCACCGGAGACATGACCGGAGATTTTTGATCGCCGGAGAAATAACATAGCAAAAGAATTATTCTTAAATAGAAAAAACATAACCTTATTGTAGCACAAAAATTATTCTATTATAGCAAAATATCGGACCTCGCCAGAATTGTAGTAGCAAAAAATTTATACAAAAATAGCAAAAAAAAAACGGTATGTAGCAAACATTTGTAAAAAAAAATTAGCAAAAAACGCCGCAGTTTTGTAGGGGGTTTCCTCGCAGGGCCCGTGGGTGGCGTCCTTCACCGCGACCTGCATCATGGCCCGGGTGGCCTCCCGCAGCGCCGACTCCAGCGACGCGCGATCGGCGCTCTTGTGGAACGGGACGCCGACTGAGAAGGGCGGCGCCTTCTCCGGCTCGGTGCCGCCGTTGAGGAACACCCCGTTGAGGGAGCTGGAGAGCTCATGGACAACGGCGACGATGATGGCGTCGCAGAACTTGGTGACCCTCCTGCAAAAGGCGACGTTGGAGGCAGAGCAGTTGCTGCCGGTGATGAGAAAAACCTCCGTCGTGGAACTGCATGACGATGGGCAGCCTCATGCGCGCAGAAGCGGCGGCCCGGGGCGAGGAGACGGCGTGCGGGAGGCCCCTGTAGGGCGCGGCGGCGGCCCCCGCGGGTGGGTCGCTGGCGCGACGCGTGTGGAGGAGGTGCGCGTGTTGCGTCCTTGTGCGCCGTCGGTAGCAGGGGCGTGAGAAAGGGACGGGCGTGTGCGGTTGAGGAGGAAGATGTCGTGCGGATAAGGTGGACCTGCTGCCTCCCGTGTGTGTGCCAGCGAGGCGGGGGATCGAGACGTGCGATCCCTTGGATGATTGCTAGCGTTTTCCTATTGCAAACCAGGACCCTTTCCCTAGTCAAAAAGCAACAAAACCCTTTCCCGATAAGGAAAGGAGGCTGAGACATGATCAAAGGGAATGAAACACCGCTTTTCGGCAGGCACATTCTCAGGCCATGGGTACATGTAGACGAAGGGGGTGATTATTTTTCAATCAATTTGGAAAAATATATTTTGAACTCATAGAAGTCTAATGATGATCTTCTTACCTCCGTTTGTATTTGTACAAATATTGGTGACCAGATTTGATGATTTCTGGTGCCGACTTAGAAATAGTTATTTCTCATTTGCCTGAGAAGTAAATAAAAAATTCTATATGCATGCTACCATTAGCTTAAAAATATACATCTTTAAGTCTAATAAAATGCTGAAAACTTGTGCATTTGGGTACGTGTTTGGTAGGGAGCGTTCATGTGTTAATTACCATAGAACAATCTGGCTCCAAAGGAGAGGCTTCTAAAAATTAATCTACTAAAATTCACAGGTTTTCATGGAAATTTTCAAAATATGTTCCACCATGCCTCTAGCACTACACTACCATGATCACACTCTTAACTGTCTTGGTTTATGACTTAGCCAACAGACATGTCTTCAGCTTTCGTTTCATGATTTTGATTCATAACGACATAATCCCATAAAACTCATAGGTCTCATGCACCGCTCATGAACAGCTATGGAAATTGTTGGCAACTCCTAGATTCGTAGCGTAGTAGGCGGGGAAAAAGAGTTGGTAGAAGGTGTAGGCCAATGGAGAAATGTGTTGGATAGAGTGGCATATCGTCCCTAGCTAGCGAGCTTCTGAACACAAATACACCGACATGATTTAGTTAATAGCACATTCGTGGTGCCTCCGGTTCTCAAAAACTCATGTTTATCTTGTACTAGGTGTGTTTATTTTCCTTCCATCGTATGTGGCTCTTATAGACTACCAACAAACTTATGCCCGACATCGCTGGTTATGTGAGAAAACGAATATAGACTACATGAGTGAGAAGAAGAGAATGACAGAAGATATGTATGTGGAGAAGATGACTAAAGATGAAAGACTATATAATTACTTAGAACAATGGTTGGTGTGAGTCTATTGAAGAAGGATAAATTAGTTTAGTTAGTGCAAGGGGCCTGGGACATCATGTGCAAATGCCTACTTAAGATATTTAGTTTTTGGCTTACACATGAAAAAAGAACACAACAATTATGTGCCACGTCTCTTTTACTAAAAATATTCATTTTCAGGACTTGCGGTGACGACTTTGTGCATCTAGTTTATAATTACCAAATATGAGAAGAACACTAGCCCAGAACAACGAGCATATGATGTTATTCTGACGTATGAGAAGAAGACGTATTCGATTTTCAAATAAATACTAGAAGCTTCACACGCTCCGACGGATGTTGCATGTTGGATTTCTACGTGATTCGTGCTAATCATGAGTTGCAGTTGCGATTTGATGATGTCACTTCACGGAGAAATAATTTAGTTCTCAGTCAACCGAGAATCAGTCACTCCTAGTGATAATTTCCCATCTCTAGTCTTCCAATACCTATCATCTCACATTTTGTTGTATTTGCATGAATCTTAGTGACTACATTTGATGGGTTTCTTAGCATTGACTAAGAAATAGTTATTTTTCATTCTCTTGAGAAATAACATAACCAATATATAAAACTTCGCAACTTAATGAAACTCTCAAAAATATCATGCATATATGTACATATTAAGTGGAAATTGTGCCTACAACTTTTGATTACAAATATGACAACTTCAGTTTTATGTAAATTTCACAAATTAGTTACTGTACAAATGGAAATTACAATTTGCAACTAGTTGCTCTACACCCTATATCGGATGCCGCATTTCTAAATTCTAATTCTTTATTTCTGAAAAAATGAGTCTCTGCACTATTATCTACATACCTGTTGGAAAATAACATATTGTATTTTTGTAGCCAACATTAAATGAACATCTATTTCTTCAATAAAAAATTACAAGCACAAGTCTAAAATACATGGGTTTTTACTTTGTTTCAAAGGAAATACCGTTATGTATTATGTCCAAAATAGAACTTTCGTTCCTTTTCACACATACGCATAACAAGCTATGTAACCCAAATATGTATAATTGCTTAGAGCATAGTCAATATTGTAAAGCAATAGACCTACAAAAAATCCTAAGGTTACCCACAAAAGACTTGATGTCTCTTTAAACACGCAACCTTCTAATCCCTATTCATGGGGCTTACCTGCCATGAGCATATAAGCAACTTCTCGATGCCTCGTAAAGTTGCGAGGGGTATGAGTTAGTGAGAGTATCGGATTAAGTGGCACATCATCCCTTTCGTGTCACTTTACTCTACAACTTCATTAATACAAATTCCCGGTGCTTCCTATTCTCAAAGAGCCATTCTTCTATAGTTCTTAGGGTGTTTGTTTTCCTACTATCGTGTGTAATCTTTATAGACCATAAACAAACTTGTTTTTCATTTATACTAGTTACCCGAAAAAATAATGTAGATGAGAGGAATGAGAAGAACAGAACATGAGGGAGTAGATATATATATGTAGAGAACGATATCAAATAATAGACCTATATAATGAGTTAGAACAAAGGTTGGTGTGAGTCGAATGAACAAGAATAAAGTACTTCACTTAGTGCGAGGGACCTAGGACAACATGTGCACATGTGTGTTTTAGGTATTTTTGTTTCTTGTTCACGAAAAGATAGACAACAATTATGTATCTCGCTTGTTATACTAAAAATATTTTCTCTATCCGGAAAAATAAGACCAACAACAGAGAACTATACAATGGCCTTATTAAACCCGCATCTATGATTCTCTGTCTTAACTTACGGTGTTATAGTAATGTGATGAATGTATTTTTGAAAATTGAAAATCCTTAAATACTAATGTTAATGTATTGTTTTTATAAACTCTCAAGAAAAATCATCCTGACAAGGGAGGGCATTGTATATGCATCCTTGCCGATATTCAATGTAAGTATGTGTGGTGGCACTCGTGAATGCGAGGACATTATCTCTAGTGTGTCGAAAATGTTACTATTTACTTTAATATTATTTTTTCATATATTGTCACTTCATTGAAAAAATAAACATGATTTATGGCATCGATACAATTCTAAACGTGTTACTTTGACCTGTAATTTATATAATAATCAATGACTTTTTATAATATTTGTAACATAACCCTGAAACATTTCTGAAGAAAAGTTTTTTTTTAAATCTAGGTGTGAGGATTCCAACAAACTAACCGAGAATCTGCACGCCCTTAGATCAATCGTTAGTTGCTCGCTAGCTTAGCTCTGGATATCAATTATTTTGTGAGGCTTATAAATAATAACCCGGTCAATTTGCTCCTATCGTCTAGATTAAAACATGTAGATCCCATCAATATTTATGTAAAAAAAATCCAATAAAAAATACATCCTAAGGTCTTTGATTCTTGTAATCAACCCTACTCTATGTACCACTACATTGACACTACTCGTTTTTGTGTAATTACTCCCGACCCATTCTTTTAGACAATCGCCCCTTGAAATTTTTTGTATGTTTCCGATAGTACCAAATGTGTACAAAAGCATATGCAGGTCATCAATCGTTGAACACACATGTTTCATTCATGGTCATCTCTACAATGCGTCAAGTTCTGCTACATGTTACGAAGGTTTCTTTTAGGTTGGAAGAGACTATCGATGTATTTATCCCATATAGGTGGCATATTAATCTTTGGATTGAACCTCCATCTCCATAGGCATTCTACGAGCTCTCAGATTGATTCTTGTACTTTTTCATGTTTACCTTACATTTATTATTGGACTACTTCGATCGTCTGCATCGCTCCTATACAGAGACCGGTATAATACTTTGTATCTCCACGTTACATTGAGTACCCTTTATTTAAAAAAAATGTAAATTGCCATTGACTATGAATTTATATACTAAGCAACTTTGTATGTATACAGTGCATTATACTAACATGTGTGTGCGTGGTGAGTACTAACAAA
This sequence comes from Alopecurus myosuroides, assembly GCA_028641055.1. Lineage (NCBI taxonomy): Eukaryota > Viridiplantae > Streptophyta > Magnoliopsida > Poales > Poaceae > Alopecurus > Alopecurus myosuroides. The sequence goes on from JAPCYS010000929.1 coordinate 25,881, forward strand.
TTTATAAGAGGTTTAACATGTGCTTGTTGTTCTTGGATACTCTATGGTATTATATTATTTATATTTTTCAAACTTAGGGTAAACATATTTAAAAGGGATAGAATTTGGTTGAGACAAATATTTCCTTCCTCCTGTTTTGGTGGAAGTTGACAGGATCAAATAGTTTGAGTACCGAGGGGGTTGAATAGGAAAATACAAATTTTACTTTTCTTTTCACGGTTTACGGATTGCTCAAATATTACTTCTCTAGATTATCGAACTAGGTGAACAACCTATATGATGAGCAACCTACAAGATTGCAACTGATAAATAAAAAAGTAATACTAGCAACCAGTAGTAAAGGTAAGCTGAGATTAAAAAAAAGTGACGTGGATATTATCCCGAAGTTCACTTCCCAATGGAAGCTAGTCTCAGTCGGAGCGGTGCGGTGTCACCAATCTTAAACACCGAGTAGCCATGAGGTAGCACACCGTATCTCCTTCTTGACATTTCACCAATGTGTTGAGGAACGAATCACAATGTTTCCCTTGAGGCCGACAACTAGAAGCTTCACAAGGATGAAGCACTCTCCAGAACTTGGAGGCTCTCATCAAATCCCACGTGCCGCCAAGACTTTGAGATGCTTCAAGGTTGGGGCACACTCCAAAACTCAATTTGAGGCTCCCGGCACGGTCTATGAGCTCTAAAATTTTTAGGGAGACCAACTTGCTTCTAGGGTTCCAATGAACCCAAGAGTGACAAGATCCAGTAGGGATTAGAGAGATGGTGTTAAATTGGTTTGGTGGAGTTGCAGATCTAGGTCTTCTCTTCCAATCACCAAGAGATCAAGGAGTTTGGGTGGATTGTAAGGTCCCCCTGAACCACGGTCCTCCGATATGTATACATTCACGATTCCAGATCACACTCGTCGTGAAAAACATATCAAGTTGGCATACAGATACAACATCCATTACACGGTTAGAGAAAGACTTACAAAGAGACATGGTCACATGACCAAGTCTAACACAACTGCCACGCATGGCAAACAACTCAACACACACATCGGAAGAAGAAAACACACAATGTAGTAGAGCCCAAGTCATGCTTTAACCTACATGCTGCTGACCGGGAGACGATCCTAGTTCGCAAGTCCATCAGTGAAGTACTTCTCCTCGTAGATCTCCTCCTGAGGCTCCTCCTCGGAGTCTGGCAAGTAAATACGAGGGACGAAACCAATATGATTACATTTGAATGTAGTATGCAAGACACCCGTCATGAAGCTTATCGAATGCAATTATGCTTATATGGTGGAATATGTAGGCTATATATAGGGTTCACTATCCATGATATATGAAGGATACATCATAGTTGATTTTTTAAAATATTTGTATCTTTGTTGAAGAAGATGCTTCAAAAGAAAATAATATACTTTTCTTTTTCTTGTAGATATTGCATGTCCAAGAGTTTTTTGTAAAACTTTATTTTAGAAAAGAAAGTTTTTCTTTGCAAAACTTCTTGTAAGAGAACTTCCGGCTTTCCTTCATCCGTACCTCATTCGTACTATGTTCCTCCTTTCAATACTTCACGAGTTTAAATCCCTTTTCAAAACTTCTCTTTGAAAACATTGACACTATTCTAGATACATGACCATTCAACTGTCCATATCCGAGGACGCGGCTATTCGGAATAGTTTGACTCTGCAGAGGTGTACACAATCCACAAGATCGAGAATATCTGCCGTGAACATCCACGGACTATATCAACAGTATGTGAACATCAGATAACTGATCCTAACCATCGACTATGGTCAAGCTAGAATATGGCAATCTCTTCAATTGGGTTTATTCTCCGCGGCACCACGTAGCACATCGCTACGGCAGGAGACCCGACTGCCGCACCTGGAGGAGAATTTCGGTTTCATAACTTGGCGACATTTCGGTTCGAGGGAAGTCACATCCCTTTTAGAAAATTGAGATAGAGTAGAAGCTAACAAGAGCAAGTTTCAAATTAAGCCCCGTGCCCATGTTGGGGTAGAGTGGCAGTATGATAAAGGTTGTCCGACGAAGACTAGGTTATTTGTCATTTTTGAAGAAAAACCCACTTTTTCTTTCCAAAAATGACCACTTCAAAAAAAACTCTGGTGGATAAAGCTTCGCCTTTCCACTGGGTTTTCCATAAATCGTTTCTTTTGCAAAAACCATATTTTTAAGGTGTCCACTTAGGGACTTATACTTTTGGTGGTAATAAATACCATATGGTGGCTATGGGATTGGCAACACAAAGTTTCAACTACTGGCATAATAAACACTTATATAATGTTAATAGTAGTAGTAGTCACCCAAAAATAATTTTTGATAATTAAATTTTTGTAAAACTTTCAGGAGTAAAACATGCATGAAAGATAATGATAAGTGGTATAACAGCGCTAGCCTTAAAACTCTTTGTGTCCCTAGCCTTGAAGTATCTTCAACTTAACACACAGCTCTACAACTTCTTCTTCTTCGTTTTCTAACACCGTAAAAGAATAAAAGACACACACTCAGAACCAAAAAGTCAATCAAATAACCAAAGCAACACATACAACAAGCAAACTTATACTAGCGCAATCACTCAAAAAGTTATCGAGAAAACTTCCTCACAAACACTCATGGTACAAACGATTGCTAAACTACTTATGGTTGGAAAACCATATTCCACATCCTAAATATCATAGGTTGAGTGGGTATACCACTCTCATACCAAGATATTTAAGAGGCTAAAAATATCTTGTGGTCACAAGGGTGAGACTGCTGAATTAATTACAAACATTCAAAGAAATACCCATGGCAGCGGGTATTAACAGCAACACAAGCAAGCATCACCAAACAAGTTTAACACTAACATAATGCATAGATAACAAGATACTACTAAACACAACCATACAACTAGTGCAACACTCATGATAAGGAAATCAATCAGACAATTCCAAACAACCAAAAAAACCACAAATGAATAAGCTAGTTAATGGCTATGCTCCTAGCTACACAAGGACTAAGGAATCACTCAATCAGAAATATAACCAAACAAACCAGTGGCTCGGCCAATGGTAACAAGTCATACGGCGCACTATAAAACACAAGAATCATATGAGATAATAAAGCTATAAAATAATAATAACAAGGGTTCACTAATAGCATACTAGTATGAAAGATTACGACACAAGCATGCTATAGGGAATAATGTATTCTGTAACTAATAACAACTAGAAACTCAAAGAGTCAAGTTATAATAATAGAAGTGAAAACATGTTAACCATGTTAGGATAAACATACTACCATAAAATAGAAAGACAAACATAATAGAGCAAATTCATACTATCTAGTGGTGACACTAATTCAACACTAGAGAAGCAAACAACACTACAAGGATGCATATCCCTAAACAAGCAACACATGATTATAAATACCTACTAACAACACATACACCTTATGTCGTGGGATAATCACGGCAGATGTTACCAGGGGTAACTGATCTTGGGGCAAGTCGACACAGGTATTTGGGAGAGGGTTTAGCTCGAAGGAGAACATGTTGATAAGCGATTTGGGAACCGGCAAACAACTCGCCGAGTCTCAAATCGTAGGTTGACAATACGACTCTCGAATTACACTGGATACTCGATAATTGGTGATACGATTATGACGCGAATCTCTGCCAAACTAAGCCTAGGGGCCGGTTTATAAAGCACCCGTACCCCCCCCCTGGCTTGCCCTCCAAGGCGCAGCTTGAATCCTACCCGAACTCTGCTTACAAACCCTAGCTTTCCTTCTCGCAACCCAGAATCCGGGTTACGAGGCCTACAAACTTTGGGCCTTCCAGAAGTTTCTTTATCCTTAGCCGGATCCTGCGCAGCGTCCTTTGGGCCAGGTTACACCTTGGAGTTGGCCTACCGGGTTACTATCCCCCCATCAGTAGTCCCCAGAATAGCTTGGGCTTCACGGATTCCTCCTCGAAGCGCTGGCTATTCCCTGCAAAAATATCAAACACACAAGTGTATGGAGGCCGGGTTACAATGCTTTGATAAATGGCTGGGCCTAACTCCATGGTGGCCATGTAGTAACCCGGCTCTCCTCCAAATGCTTTTCCTAACTTTCCAGGTCTAAGCCTTAATAAAAACTCCAAGACTCTACACTTTTCTCGATAATTGATCTTAATACCAAGGAGAAGATCTCCTTTTCTTTTTCATCTGGATACCTCGCTCCACGCTTAAAGTGTATCTCGCAGATTTCAAATAGATAGCCGCTACCCCGTAATTTCCGGGTTCCGCCCGTTGGGCTAAGTTTTTCCATCCGGGCCGTTATAAATAAGCCATTGGAGGTAACCCTAGCTCCAACGGCTCATTTTCCCCATTCCTCTTCCTGCCTCCTTTCAAGCTCGAGCTCACAGAGCACCATCACGGAAGCCTCGCGCGCATCACCGGAGCCCATCCGTCGCCGGTTGCGCTCCGCCACAGCGCGGTTTACTCCGCCGCTCAGATCCGCCACCAAACCTCCGATCTGCCCGCCAAGAATCGCGAAAGGGCACCAAGCTTGCGCCATCTGCCTCCGCAAAGATTCACTTCAAACTCCTCCGGTAAGTCTTTTACATCCTCTAATTTATCCTTGCAATTTCTTAGCTTCCCCTCAGGTTAGATCTGAATCGAGCCGCCCGTGATTTCTCGGGTCATGCCGAATTAGGTCACTAGTATTTATTCTAGCCCTCCCAATAGATAAGATACACAGTTTAACTCACTCTCCTACCACTTGTGATCATTAATTTTGCCACAAATCTAGAAATGGAATTCCCAATCTGGGCTCGGGCCGTCTAAATTTTCCGCCTTTGTTCCTATCACCCGGAAAGTCCTCCCTCTCCGGCTCATTTGCTCTCTATAGATGTACGGGCAACCGCTCACTCTCCCCAAACACTTATCCATGCATAAAATTCTACAACTTTCATAATAATGCGTGACACCCGGACACAATTCGTACCTTGCTTAGCAAAGCAATACCCGGACCATGTTTAACTTCCAGGTTAACTTGGCACCACTTATCAATACTCGGTCAACTGGCAGTTTCCGAGTTTCATTTCTCACATCTTTTTCTCTGACGCCTTTTCAGGTTAACCCCATGGCGCCCAAGAGACAAGGAAAGCAGCCGGTTAAAGCCAAGACCACGAATTCCATATCCGCCAACTGGGCGCGGTCCTCCGTCACCAAGGCCAAGCTAGAGGAACTGGTTGAGCTAGGGGTTCTTCCCCCTCAGGAAACTATCCACTGGAGAGTACCGGGTAATGAAACCCGGCCTACTCCAGCAGAAAATGAGGTAATTTGTTTTGTTGAACATGTGACCCGGGGCTTCCGGCCTACGGGTCATCCTTTCTTTCGCGACGTTTTAAGCCATTATGGCCTTCGCATTTTCGACATAGGACCCAACTCCGTTCTAAACATCACTCATTTTATCGTTCTCTCCGAGTCTTACTTGTGCACTCCGCCAAGTTTGGCTCTCTTCGTCGAACTCTTCCAGTGCAAACCGTGCCGCGAAAGCGGTGACGGTGCACTTCTTGCTTGCGGCGGGATTTCTATCCAACGCCGCAAGAACTCCTTAATGCCTCCTCTCACCCTCAACTCCCACGTAAAGCACTGACAGCTCTCATACTTTTACTTCCAGGATACCTCCCCACCCGGCGAAAAGAAATTGCCGGGTTACTCGGAGGGTCAGCTCGACATCTCTGAAACTTTCAACGCCTTTGCCCCTGACTCGGACAGGGAGGCAATCCTGCCTTTATTGGCTAAAATCTCCATTCTATCGGCCCAAGGCCTCATCGAGCTCAACCTGGTGAAGACTTGGGTCAATTTCCGTATCCAACCCAACTCCATCGGCGCAAAACTGATGTGCGAATACTCGGGTCAAACCACGGACCCGATCCGATACTCCACCAGCAATTTCGCTCCTAGCGATACCAACAAAACAATCAAGGGCTTTCTGACGGAAAAGCTCGAGGTAATCCGGAACATAGCCGGATTAGAACCCTTCACCCTCGAGAACCCGGCCCCGTGGGGGTTTCCTCGCAGGGCCCGTGGGTGGCGTCCTTCACCGCGACCTGCATCATGGCCCGGGTGGCCTCCCGCAGCGCCGACTCCAGCGACGCGCGATCGGCGCTCTTGTGGAACGGGACGCCGACTGAGAAGGGCGGCGCCTTCTCCGGCTCGGTGCCGCCGTTGAGGAACACCCCGTTGAGGGAGCTGGAGAGCTCATGGACAACGGCGACGATGATGGCGTCGCAGAACTTGGTGACCCTCCTGCAAAAGGCGACGTTGGAGGCAGAGCAGTTGCTGCCGGTGATGAGAAAAACATCCGTCGTGGAACTGCATGACGATGGGCAGCATCATGCGCGCAGAAGCGGCGGCCCGGGGCGAGGAGACGGCGTGCGGGAGGCCCCTGTAGGGCGCGGCGGCGGCCCCCGCGGGTGGGTCGCTGGCGCGACGCGTGTGGAGGAGGTGCGCGTGTTGCGTCCTTGTGCGCCGTCGGTAGCAGGGGCGTGAGAAAGGGACGGGCGTGTGCGGTTGAGGAGGAAGATGTCGTGCGGATAAGGTGGACCTGCTGCCTCCCGTGTGTGTGCCAGCGAGGCGGGGGATCGAGACGTGCGATCCCTTGGATGATTGCTAGCGTTTTCCTATTGCAAACCAGGACCCTTTCCCTAGTCAAAAAGCAACAAAACCCTTTCCCGATAAGGAAAGGAGGCTGAGACATGATCAAAGGGAATGAAACACCGCTTTTCGGCAGGCACATTCTCAGGCCATGGGTACATGTAGACGAAGGGGGTGATTATTTTTCAATCAATTTGGAAAAATATATTTTGAACTCATAGAAGTCTAATGATGATCTTCTTACCTCCGTTTGTATTTGTACAAATATTGGTGACCAGATTTGATGATTTCTGGTGCCGACTTAGAAATAGTTATTTCTCATTTGCCTGAGAAGTAAATAAAAAATTCTATATGCATGCTACCATTAGCTTAAAAATATACATCTTTAAGTCTAATAAAATGCTGAAAACTTGTGCATTTGGGTACGTGTTTGGTAGGGAGCGTTCATGTGTTAATTACCATAGAACAATCTGGCTCCAAAGGAGAGGCTTCTAAAAATTAATCTACTAAAATTCACAGGTTTTCATGGAAATTTTCAAAATATGTTCCACCATGCCTCTAGCACTACACTACCATGATCACACTCTTAACTGTCTTGGTTTATGACTTAGCCAACAGACATGTCTTCAGCTTTCGTTTCATGATTTTGATTCATAACGACATAATCCCATAAAACTCATAGGTCTCATGCACCGCTCATGAACAGCTATGGAAATTGTTGGCAACTCCTAGATTCGTAGCGTAGTAGGCGGGGAAAAAGAGTTGGTAGAAGGTGTAGGCCAATGGAGAAATGTGTTGGATAGAGTGGCATATCGTCCCTAGCTAGCGAGCTTCTGAACACAAATACACCGACATGATTTAGTTAATAGCACATTCGTGGTGCCTCCGGTTCTCAAAAACTCATGTTTATCTTGTACTAGGTGTGTTTATTTTCCTTCCATCGTATGTGGCTCTTATAGACTACCAACAAACTTATGCCCGACATCGCTGGTTATGTGAGAAAACGAATATAGACTACATGAGTGAGAAGAAGAGAATGACAGAAGATATGTATGTGGAGAAGATGACTAAAGATGAAAGACTATATAATTACTTAGAACAATGGTTGGTGTGAGTCTATTGAAGAAGGATAAATTAGTTTAGTTAGTGCAAGGGGCCTGGGACATCATGTGCAAATGCCTACTTAAGATATTTAGTTTTTGGCTTACACATGAAAAAAGAACACAACAATTATGTGCCACGTCTCTTTTACTAAAAATATTCATTTTCAGGACTTGCGGTGACGACTTTGTGCATCATCTAGTTTATAATTACCAAATATGAGAAGAACACTAGCCCAGAACAACGAGCATATGATGTTATTCTGACGTATGAGAAGAAGACGTATTCGATTTTCAAATAAATAACTAGAAGCTTCACACGCTCCGACGGATGTTGCATGTTGGATTTCTACGTGATTCGTGCTAATCATGAGTTGCAGTTGCGATTTGATGATGTCACTTCACGGAGAAATAATTTAGTTCTCAGTCAACCGAGAATCGGTCACTCCTAGTGATAATTTCCCATCTCTAGTCTTCCAATACCTATCATCTCACATTTTGTTGTATTTGCATGAATCTTAGTGACTACATTTGATGGGTTTCTTAGCATTGACTAAGAAATAGTTATTTTTCATTCTCTTGAGAAATAACATAACCAATATATAAAACTTCGCAACTTAATGAAACTCTCAAAAATATCATGCATATATGTACATATTAAGTGGAAATTGTGCCTACAACTTTTGATTACAAATATGACAACTTCAGTTTTATGTAAATTTCACAAATTAGTTACTGTACAAATGGAAATTACAATTTGCAACTAGTTGCTCTACACCCTATATTGGATGCCGCATTTCTAAATTCTAATTCTTTATTTCTGAAAAAATGAGTCTCTGCACTATTATCTACATACCTGTTGGAAAATAACATATTGTATTTTTGTAGCCAACATTAAATGAACATCTATTTCTTCAATAAAAAATTACAAGCACAAGTCTAAAATACATGGGTTTTTACTTTGTTTCAAAGGAAATACCGTTATGTATTATGTCCAAAATAGAACTTTCGTTCCTTTTCACACATACGCATAACAAGCTATGTAACCCAAATATGTATAATTGCTTAGAGCATAGTCAATATTGTAAATCAATAGACCTACAAAAAATCCTAAGGTTACCCACAAAAGACTTGATGTCTCTTTAAACACGCAACCTTCTAATCCCTATTCATGGGGCTTACCTGCCATGAGCATATAAGCAACTTCTCGATGCCTCGTAAAGTTGCGAGGGGTATGAGTTAGTGAGAGTATCGGATTAAGTGGCACATCATCCCTTTCGTGTCACTTTACTCTACAACTTCATTAATACAAATTCCCGGTGCTTCCTATTCTCAAAGAGCCATTCTTCTATAGTTCTTAGGGTGTTTGTTTTCCTACTATCGTGTGTAATCTTTATAGACCATAAACAAACTTGTTTTTCATTTATACTAGTTACCCGAAAAAATAATGTAGATGAGAGGAATGAGAAGAACAGAACATGAGGGAGTAGATATATATATGTAGAGAACGATATCAAATAATAGACCTATATAATGAGTTAGAACAAAGGTTGGTGTGAGTCGAATGAACAAGAATAAAGTACTTCACTTAGTGCGAGGGACCTAGGACAACATGTGCACATGTGTGTTTTAGGTATTTTTGTTTCTTGTTCACGAAAAGATAGACAACAATTATGTATCTCGCTTGTTATACTAAAAATATTTTCTCTATCCGGAAAAATAAGACCAACAACAGAGAACTATACAATGGCCTTATTAAACCCGCATCTATGATTCTCTGTCTTAACTTACGGTGTTATAGTAATGTGATGAATGTATTTTTGAAAATTGAAAATCCTTAAATACTAATGTTAATGTATTTGTTTTTATAAACTCTCAAGAAAAATCATCCTGACAAGGGAGGGCATGTTGTATATGCATCCTTGCCGATGTTTAAATTCAGATGTGAACTAGTATGGTGGCACTCGTGAATGCGAGGACATTATCTCTAGTGTGTCGAAAATGTTACTATTTACTTTAATATTATTTTTTCATATATTGTCACTTCATTGAAAAAAAACATGATTTATGGCATCGATACAATTCTAAACGTGTTACTTTGACCTGTAATTTATATAATAATCAATGACTTTTTATAATATTTGTAACATAACCCTGAAACATTTCTGAAGAAAAGTTTTTTTTTAAATCTAGGTGTGAGGATTCCAACAAACTAACCGAGAATCTGCACGCCCTTAGATCAATCGTTAGTTGCTCGCTAGCTTAGCTCTGGATATCAATTATTTTGTGAGGCTTATAAATAATAACCCGGTCAATTTGCTCCTATCGTCTAGATTAAAACATGTAGATCCCATCAATATTTATGTAAAAAAAATCCAATAAAAAATACATCCTAAGGTCTTTGATTCTTGTAATCAACCCTACTCTATGTACCACTACATTGACACTACTCGTTTTTGTGTAATTACTCCCGACCCATTCTTTTAGACAATCGCCCCTTGAAATTTTTTGTATGTTTCCGATAGTACCAAATGTGTACAAAAGCATATGCAGGTCATCAATCGTTGAACACACATGTTTCATTCATGGTCATCTCTACAATGCGTCAAGTTCTGCTACATGTTACGAAGGTTTCTTTTAGGTTGGAAGAGACTATCGATGTATTTATCCCATATAGGTGGCATATTAATCTTTGGATTGAACCTCCATCTCCATAGGCATTCTACGAGCTCTCAGATTGATTCTTGTACTTTTTCATGTTTACCTTACATTTATTATTGGACTACTTCGATCGTCTGCATCGCTCCTATACAGAGACCGGTATAATACTTTGTATCTCCACGTTACATTGAGTACCCTTTATTTAAAAAAAATGTAAATTGCCATTGACTATGAATTTATATACTAAGCAACTTTGTATGTATACAGTGCATTATACTAACATGTGTGTGCGTGGTGAGTACTAACAAATTTATAAGAGGTTTAACATGTGCTTGTTGTTCTTGGATACTCTATGGTATTATATTATTTATATTTTTCAAACTTAGGGTAAACATATTTAAAAGGGATAGAATTTGGTTGAGACAAATATTTCCTTCCTCCTGTTTTGGTGGAAGTTGACAGGATCAAATAGTTTGAGTACCGAGGGGGTTGAATAGGAAAATACAAATTTTACTTTTCTTTTCACGGTTTACGGATTGCTCAAATATTACTTCTCTAGATTATCGAACTAGGTGAACAACCTATATGATGAGCAACCTACAAGATTGCAACTGATAAATAAAAAAGTAATACTAGCAACCAGTAGTAAAGGTAAGCTGAGATTAAAAAAAAGTGACGTGGATATTATCCCGAAGTTCACTTCCCAATGGAAGCTAGTCTCAGTCGGAGCGGTGCGGTGTCACCAATCTTAAACACCGAGTAGCCATGAGGTAGCACACCGTATCTCCTTCTTGACATTTCACCAATGTGTTGAGGAACGAATCACAATGTTTCCCTTGAGGCCGACAACTAGAAGCTTCACAAGGATGAAGCACTCTCCAGAACTTGGAGGCTCTCATCAAATCCCACGTGCCGCCAAGACTTTGAGATGCTTCAAGGTTGGGGCACACTCCAAAACTCAATTTGAGGCTCCCGGCACGGTCTATGAGCTCTAAAATTTTTAGGGAGACCAACTTGCTTCTAGGGTTCCAATGAACCCAAGAGTGACAAGATCCAGTAGGGATTAGAGAGATGGTGTTAAATTGGTTTGGTGGAGTTGCAGATCTAGGTCTTCTCTTCCAATCACCAAGAGATCAAGGAGTTTGGGTGGATTGTAAGGTCCCCCTGAACCACGGTCCTCCGATATGTATACATTCACGATTCCAGATCACACTCGTCGTGAAAAACATATCAAGTTGGCATACAGATACAACATCCATTACACGGTTAGAGAAAGACTTACAAAGAGACATGGTCACATGACCAAGTCTAACACAACTGCCACGCATGGCAAACAACTCAACACACACATCGGAAGAAGAAAACACACAATGTAGTAGAGCCCAAGTCATGCTTTAACCTACATGCTGCTGACCGGGAGACGATCCTAGTTCGCAAGTCCATCAGTGAAGTACTTCTCCTCGTAGATCTCCTCCTGAGGCTCCTCCTCGGAGTCTGGCAAGTAAATACGAGGGACGAAACCAATATGATTACATTTGAATGTAGTATGCAAGACACCCGTCATGAAGCTTATCGAATGCAATTATGCTTATATGGTGGAATATGTAGGCTATATATAGGGTTCACTATCCATGATATATGAAGGATACATCATAGTTGATTTTTTAAAATATTTGTATCTTTGTTGAAGAAGATGCTTCAAAAGAAAATAATATACTTTTCTTTTTCTTGTAGATATTGCATGTCCAAGAGTTTTTTGTAAAACTTTATTTTAGAAAAGAAAGTTTTTCTTTGCAAAACTTCTTGTAAGAGAACTTCCGGCTTTCCTTCATCCGTACCTCATTCGTACTATGTTCCTCCTTTCAATACTTCACGAGTTTAAATCCCTTTTCAAAACTTCTCTTTGAAAACATTGACACTATTCTAGATACATGACCATTCAACTGTCCATATCCGAGGACGCGGCTATTCGGAATAGTTTGACTCTGCAGAGGTGTACACAATCCACAAGATCGAGAATATCTGCCGTGAACATCCACGGACTATATCAACAGTATGTGAACATCAGATAACTGATCCTAACCATCGACTATGGTCAAGCTAGAATATGGCAATCTCTTCAATTGGGTTTATTCTCCGCGGCACCACGTAGCACATCGCTACGGCAGGAGACCCGACTGCCGCACCTGGAGGAGAATTTCGGTTTCATAACTTGGCGACATTTCGGTTCGAGGGAAGTCACATCCCTTTTAGAAAATTGAGATAGAGTAGAAGCTAACAAGAGCAAGTTTCAAATTAAGCCCCGTGCCCATGTTGGGGTAGAGTGGCAGTATGATAAAGGTTGTCCGACGAAGACTAGGTTATTTGTCATTTTTGAAGAAAAACCCACTTTTTCTTTCCAAAAATGACCACTTCAAAAAAAACTCTGGTGGATAAAGCTTCGCCTTTCCACTGGGTTTTCCATAAATCGTTTCTTTTGCAAAAACCATATTTTTAAGGTGTCCACTTAGGGACTTATACTTTTGGTGGTAATAAATACCATATGGTGGCTATGGGATTGGCAACACAAAGTTTCAACTACTGGCATAATAAACACTTATATAATGTTAATAGTAGTAGTAGTCACCCAAAAATAATTTTTGATAATTAAATTTTTGTAAAACTTTCAGGAGTAAAACATGCATGAAAGATAATGATAAGTGGTATAACAGCGCTAGCCTTAAAACTCTTTGTGTCCCTAGCCTTGAAGTATCTTCAACTTAACACACAGCTCTACAACTTCTTCTTCTTCGTTTTCTAACACCGTAAAAGAATAAAAGACACACACTCAGAACCAAAAAGTCAATCAAATAACCAAAGCAACACATACAACAAGCAAACTTATACTAGCGCAATCACTCAAAAAGTTATCGAGAAAACTTCCTCACAAACACTCATGGTACAAACGATTGCTAAACTACTTATGGTTGGAAAACCATATTCCACATCCTAAATATCATAGGTTGAGTGGGTATACCACTCTCATACCAAGATATTTAAGAGGCTAAAAATATCTTGTGGTCACAAGGGTGAGACTGCTGAATTAATTACAAACATTCAAAGAAATACCCATGGCAGCGGGTATTAACAGCAACACAAGCAAGCATCACCAAACAAGTTTAACACTAACATAATGCATAGATAACAAGATACTACTAAACACAACCATACAACTAGTGCAACACTCATGATAAGGAAATCAATCAGACAATTCCAAACAACCAAAAAACCACAAATGAATAAGCTAGTTAATGGCTATGCTCCTAGCTACACAAGGACTAAGGAATCACTCAATCAGAAATATAACCAAACAAACCAGTGGCTCGGCCAATGGTAACAAGTCATACGGCGCACTATAAAACACAAGAATCATATGAGATAATAAAGCTATAAATAATAATAACAAGGGTTCACTAATAGCATACTAGTATGAAAGATTACGACACAAGCATGCTATAGGGAATAATGTATTCTGTAACTAATAACAACTAGAAACTCAAAGAGTCAAGTTATAATAATAGAAGTGAAAACATGTTAACCATGTTAGGATAAACATACTACCATAAAATAGAAAGACAAACATAATAGAGCAAATTCATACTATCTAGTGGTGACACTAATTCAACACTAGAGAAGCAAACAACACTACAAGGATGCATATCCCTAAACAAGCAACACATGATTATAAATACCTACTAACAACACATACACCTTATGTCGTGGGATAATCACGGCAGATGTTACCAGGGGTAACTGATCTTGGGGCAAGTCGACACAGGTATTTGGGAGAGGGTTTAGCTCGAAGGAGAACATGTTGATAAGCGATTTGGGAACCGGCAAACAACTCGCCGAGTCTCAAATCGTAGGTTGACAATACGACTCTCGAATTACACTGGATACTCGATAATTGGTGATACGATTATGACGCGAATCTCTGCCAAACTAAGCCTAGGGGCCGGTTTATAAAGCACCCGTACCCCCCCCCTGGCTTGCCCTCCAAGGCGCAGCTTGAATCCTACCCGAACTCTGCTTACAAACCCTAGCTTTCCTTCTCGCAACCCAGAATCCGGGTTACGAGGCCTACAAACTTTGGCCTTCCAGAAGTTTCTTTATCCTTAGCCGGATCCTGCGCAGCGTCCTTTGGGCCAGGTTACACCTTGGAGTTGGCCTACCGGGTTACTATCCCCCCATCAGTAGTCCCCAGAATAGCTTGGGCTTCACGGATTCCTCCTCGAAGCGCTGGCTATTCCCTGCAAAAATATCAAACACACAAGTGTATGGAGGCCGGGTTACAATGCTTTGATAAATGGCTGGGCCTAACTCCATGGTGGCCATGTAGTAACCCGCTCTCCTCCAAATGCTTTTCCTAACTTTCCAGGTCTAAGCCTTAATAAAAACTCCAAGACTCTACACTTTTCTCGATAATTGATCTTAATACCAAGGAGAAGATCTCCTTTTCTTTTTCATCTGGATACCTCGCTCCACGCTTAAAGTGTATCTCGCAGATTTCAAATAGATAGCCGCTACCCCGTAATTTCCGGGTTCCGCCCGTTGGGCTAAGTTTTTCCATCCGGGCCGTTATAAATAAGCCATTGGAGGTAACCCTAGCTCCAACGGCTCATTTTCCCCATTCCTCTTCCTGCCTCCTTTCAAGCTCGAGCTCACAGAGCACCATCACGGAAGCCTCGCGCGCATCACCGGAGCCCATCCGTCGCCGGTTGCGCTCCGCCACAGCGTGGTTTACTCCGCCGCTCAGATCCGCCACCAAACCTCCGATCTGCCCGCCAAGAATCGCGAAAGGGCACCAAGCTTGCGCCATCTGCCTCCGCAAAGATTCACTTCAAACTCCTCGGTAAGTCTTTTACATCCTCTAATTTATCCTTGCAATTTCTTAGCTTCCCCTCAGGTTAGATCTGAATCGAGCCGCCCGTGATTTCTCGGGTCATGCCGAATTAGGTCACTAGTATTTATTCTAGCCCTCCCAATAGATAAGATACACAGTTTAACTCACTCTCCTACCACTTGTGATCATTAATTTTGCCACAAATCTAGAAATGGAATTCCCAATCTGGGCTCGGGCCGTCTAAATTTTCCGCCTTTGTTCCTATCACCCGGAAAGTCCTCCCTCTCCGGCTCATTTGCTCTCTATAGATGTACGGGCAACCGCTCACTCTCCCAAACACTTATCCATGCATAAAATTCTACAACTTTCATAATAATGCGTGACACCCGGACAATTCGTACCTTGCTTAGCAAAGCAATACCCGGACCATGTTTAACTTCCAGGTTAACTTGGCACCACTTATCAATACTCGGTCAACTGGCAGTTTCCGAGTTTCATTTCTCACATCTTTTTCTCTGACGCCTTTTCAGGTTAACCCATGGCGCCCAAGAGACAAGGAAAGCAGCCGGTTAAAGCCAAGACCACGAATTCCATATCCGCCAACTGGGCGCGGTCCTCCGTCACCAAGGCCAAGCTAGAGGAACTGGTTGAGCTAGGGGTTCTTCCCCCTCAGGAAAACTATCCACTGGAGAGTACCGGGTAATGAAACCCGGCCTACTCCAGAAAAATGAGGTAATTTGTTTTGTTGAACATGTGACCCGGGGCTTCCGGCCTACGGGTCATCCTTTCTTTCGCGACGTTTTAAGCCATTATGGCCTTCGCATTTTCGACATAGGACCCAACTCCGTTCTAAACATCACTCATTTTATCGTTCTCTCCGAGTCTTACTTGTGCACTCCGCCAAGTTTGGCTCTCTTCGTCGAACTCTTCCAGTGCAAACCGTGCCGCGAAAGCGGTGACGGTGCACTTCTTGCTTGCGGCGGGATTTCTATCCAACGCCGCAAGAACTCCTTAATGCCTCCTCTCACCCTCAACTCCCACGTAAAGCACTGACAGCTCTCATACTTTTACTTCCAGGATACCTCCCCACCCGGCGAAAAGAAATTGCCGGGTTACTCGGAGGGTCAGCTCGACATCTCTGAAACTTTCAACGCCTTTGCCCCTGACTCGGACAGGGAGGCAATCCTGCCTTTATTGGCTAAAATCTCCATTCTATCGGCCCAAGGCCTCATCGAGCTCAACCTGGTGAAGACTTGGGTCAATTTCCGTATCCAACCCAACTCCATCGGCGCAAAACTGATGTGCGAATACTCGGGTCAAACCACGGACCCGATCCGATACTCCACCAGCAATTTCGCTCCTAGCGATACCAACAAAACAATCAGGGCTTTCTGACGGAAAAAGCTCGAGGTAATCCGGAACATAGCCGGATTAGAACCCTTCACCCTCGAGAACCCGGCCCCCGCGGTAAGGACCTGATTCTAACAAGTTCAACTTTATCCGTTCCTCTTGATACAACTGTTAACCCTTGTTCTTGTGTATTCACTTCAGGCCGACAACGACTTCTGGAAGGTTGATACTCCTCCTAACTCCGGAAAATCCGGAGGAGGAAGGGGATGCCGTTAACTCGACGAAGGTACACACTTAGTTCCTTGAATTCGTCATACCCTACTTCTCATTTCCATACTATAACCTTGATAACTTTCAGAACAAGAAGACCAAGACGAGGAGGAAGAAGAGGACGGCAAAGTGGAGTCCGCCAGCGATGAAGATGAACCGGAGCCGGCAATTAAAGCCGGATCTAAAAGAAAAACCCCAAGGAATCGTCTTCCAGGTTCTATTTTATTTCCTTGTGTTTAATTTGCGTTCCCGTGATATCATTCATGAGCTAACCCTGGCATCACCCCTTTGGCCATAACTGAAGGAGCCACCCACGACCAAACGTAGGGCGACTCGGAACCACCCGGGTAATGAGACCCTTAACCCGGGTATTTCATCGCCTCCAGCTCGGCATACTGGTATTCTCCATACACAAAAATCTTTCCCAAACACTCCCTCACAAGGTAATCTCACCTTGCTTGGTATTTTTTAGTTTCTTCCGGGTCCAGCTGCGGCTTTCCTTCGGACTTCGCAGTGAACCCCGGGTAATGTTCTTTTCCTGATGTTATGCCGAACTTTTATCGCCTTTTTCATGACTATACGCTAACTTCACCTTTGCACTTTCTATAGGGCCACGGTCCTTGTTAGCGACCAGGAAGACATGGAGGTTGAGAACCGGGGTGAGAATAAACCGACTGATGATGCATTCACCACAGCTGGTGATGAGCAAGCGTCACCGACGAACCCGGCTAGGCAAGAAGCCGGGTATCCAATAGCCTCGCACGCAAGCGAGAAGGAAAAAGATGCGGCTTTGGGCGCGGGAGGAAGGCCAGACTCCGACATTCGGATGACCCGGGTGCCGTCTCCTGTCACGAAGAAAACTTCTTCTCCAAGATTCCACGCCCCCGAGTCTTCTGACCGTTTAGTTGATAGACCCAACACCCACAACCATTAGATTTAAACCTATGCGGAAAATTACCCACCTTTGCCATTATGGTGTGACCCTTCAAACCCTCTCTGCAATCGCCTCTGTGCCCCTCTCATCATAGCCAAGCTTCGTGAGTGCTCTTAGGCTTCCTGTTCGTCGCACAGCTAAGCTACGTTGTGCCTTACGGCATCCTGTTCTGACGCACGTACGGAGCAACGAGGGAAGCAGGACTGAACAGACATCAAGAATCGGTGGTTCCTAAAGATATGTGAGCATCCTTAGCTCCTCCCATGGCAGGCGAGAGATGGTCGTGGAGGATCTGTTGTTGATTATCCAGATCGCTAGATCAGAAATAACTCTGCGTTAGACGACAACCTAGGTAAGATTTGAACGGTGATCAAACACCTGCAGGTTCCATGCACTCGCTAGAGATGCAATTTCATTACACATGCATACAGTACTAAGAGGATTCCAGTTCGCATAAATCATGGCTCGGTTTACGATTCACTCTTTAGTTTTTGCCATATATGTTATAGCCTCGGTGACTATTTTTTCCGTATACGAATGTATACGTCTGTACGAATTGTGTGTTGAATTGAACACCGAAAACCCGCTTCAGTTTGCTCAATGCAATTGATGTGCTACGGCATCAGGAAGCCAATTAATTTATTTGATGGATATAAAAGAGACGAGATACTATAGCACTGTACCGTGGAAAAGAAGAGACATCAAGATTAGACTATTTTGATGCACGTTAAAAAAAATTCCTTTTGGCTGCTTAATTTTTTTTGTCAGAACAACTTACTGCTCCTATTCTCCATAAAAAAGTTACAAGAAGAAGTTTGTTCACTAACAAATACTCCCATCTTATTATGGGACTATTATTTATTCTCTCAAAAACTCAATAGGGCATGCTTTGGATCGCTTGTCGGAAACGTCCGATTAAAATGTATGGATCTCGGGACATCGATATATTTTCGATAGGCTCCGTATATATCAACTGGTGGGAAGCTTAAAGTTGTTGCACCCTATTTGTGTACTCAGCTTTATCCTCCCCCATTTGGGGATTATTTACGACTTTAGGTTAGATCTGACTCTTGTGTATAAAAAAACTTGCACTCAACCTGACAAATTTTGTATGTTAGATGAACGCTACATGGTCATAGATATTAGATCGCAAAAATATATTATTTCTCACCTTGGTTCGAGTCCCTAGAAAGAAAAACAAAGTGAACTTTGTTTTAGGATAGCTATAGAGAAAACAGAATTCAGTTGAGTCAACCAAACCTTATATAACCTCGAAAAAATCATAATATAGTTATACCCCAACCAAAAAACAAGGCGTTCTTCAATTGCTCACAATGTCAAGTATAAATGTTTATTTGAGAACATACTATATTTATTTAAATCTGACCCAAATATATTTAAAATAAATATGTTGATAAGTTGTTAATAGAACCAAAATATTATTATTTGCAGATATTATTGTCGACATTAAGAAATTTCATGATCATGGGAGTTTAACAATGTGGTTCCTGTTCCACATCAATTGTTGTATATTTGATGTCCATGTTTATGGTATAGCAATGGCCTTTAATCAGGATTTCGTCGCACGAGAAGAAAATTCAAATTATTTCGTTTGGAGACAAGGATTAAGTGTAACATCAAAGCTAGCGTGGAACAAATAAAAAAAATGTTATTTTTCCCCATTTCCAATCCACTTCCATGGTCTTATTGACTCATTCCAAAATAATGCATGTTAATATTTCTTACAAAAAATAGCCACTTACGTTTTAAAAGGGAAATATGCGAAAAATTCCCCGTGCTCAACAATTTATATAATATACATATTCATTTTTTATAATATGTTGCCCGCGCATGTGCCGGCCACCACCCTAGTTTGGAGAAAGATAAATGAGTAGAGGTTAAAACATAATCAAGTCTCATTTAGTTTCCAAACAATTCAGCTTAAATTACTAATTGTAAGTGGCATCCATTGGGCTAAGACTCTCATTGCCCCTTTATCATTACAACTTAGTTTATGAATGTTAAAGTAATGTGGTTGACAAAGTGTTGGTTGAATGTCTCATGCCCTGTGAGTGTTGAAAACCTGGAAAAGTTTGGGTCAGCAGGCCGCCTCATTAAAAACCTTCCAGTCCCCTTAGGTACCCTGGGTAGGAAAAGAGTGCGTATGAAACCTGCTGTCCACTACACTATTTTAGTTCTTCTCGAGAGTCGGCCCCGGGCTGGCGCGACCGATGCACATTCTCCATTTGTTGGGCCCTTTCATGATGAGTACCGGTTTGCTAGCCAATCCGGGTGTGCCGTTCTCATAGCGCGGCCAGCTGTAGATAGCGTGTGATTTCCTCTTCTATGCCAGACAGTTTGGAAGGATCGCTCCTGACGAAGCCCACCATCTTAGCATCTTGTTCTGCCCTGGGTTTTGCTTTCTCTCCTTCAGAGCTCGGCTTTTTTGAAGTTGCCCTTTCCTCCAGGTCCGCTTGAGATCGGTAATGCTTGAGTTCCTCTTTCCTACAGGCTTGCTCGGCCATTGCCGCATCCCCTTCATCGCATTCAGCTGCTATATCTCGATTTCCATGTATGGTAATGGTCTTCTTTGGACCCGGGATTTTCAGCTGTAGATACACATAACATGGTCTTGCCATGAATTTGGCATAAGCCGGCCTTCCAAACAATGCGTGATAAGGACTGCGCAACTTAACCACCTCGAAAGTAAGCCACTCAACTCGATAATTGTCCTTTGATTCCCCAAAAGCCACCTCCAATGCGATTTTTCCTTCAGGGCACGCTGAATGACCCGACACTATCCCATGAAAGACTGTTGTACTTTTTTGTAGCTGAGACTCCTTGAGACCCATGCGCAGAAAAGTTTCCCAGTACAGGATATTGATGCTACTTCCTCCATCCATCAAGACTTTTTTCAGCTCGTACCCATTGACCTGTGGTGCCACTACCAACGCTAAGACTCCCGGTGATCCACTCTATCCGGGTGATCCCTTCTGCTCCATGTTACCTCCTGTTCTGACCACCTCAAATACCTCGGAACAGCAGAAGAAACTGAGTTGACCGCCTGCTTTAGTATCTTTTTATCCTTGTTAGAGCCTCCCGTAGTATGCACATGATATTGACCCAACTGTTTGGGGTTAGCCTGGAAACCTCCCGCTCCCCCTTGATTGTTGCCCGGATTTCCGGCCGCCGGGTTACCGGCTGGGGGCGGACCGTTGCCCAAATTTCCACCTGGACCCGGGCCTCCTCCCCGACCCGCACCTCGCATGGCTCTGTTTACTTCCTCGTTCTTCCATCTCTGTAAGTCGGCGCATTGCTCCAAGGAATGATTAGCCGGCTTGCCGTTCCTGCTGTGCTTCGGGCATGCCATTCTAAATATGTCCCAACTGTTGCTTGGTCTTGGAGGTCCTTGGTAATGTCCTCCATTGTGATTTCCGGTATTAAAATTCCCTTCAGATCTGGGTCGCGAAGACCCGGCCTCAGTATTAGCTACAAACTCGGAGCTTCCTTCAAACGGGCGCTTGTTCTGGCTATTTCCATTATTACTCGGTGCCGATCCATTGCCGGTTCTTCCACTACTACTTGTGTTCGCTTTTGCTTTTTTGTCATCAACTTCCTCCTCTGTGGTGTCCGTTGCGGCGTGTTTGTTGCACACATCCATTAATTCTCCCATTGTAACCTCCACAGCATTCCTACTGGACTTCATGCGAGTTAACTATTGTACTAAAGGAACATACTTGCATGTTTTTGCCATAGCTTGTAGCGCGTCTTTGGGCTGAATATCTGTGGATGAATGGAGTATCTCCATAACCCGGCGCACCCAACTGCGTGCTGACTCTCCCTTCTTCTGAACACATCGTTCTAAATCATCAATAGTGAACAACTTTCTGCACGTTCCATGGAAGTGCTTGACAAACGCGGTCTTTCATTCTTCCTAGGACTTGATCGATTTTTCCGGCAGATTGGTGAACCATAACTTTGCTGCTCCCTCTGACATCATCAAGTACATGAACTTGGCTTGAAGATTCTCGGACGCATTGCGAATTGACATTGCCATCTCATAACTGCTCAACCACGTTTCCGGATCCATGGTCGGCTCATAATTCACTACTTTTCCTGGCTCTTTGAACTTTTCGGGTAAGGTTCAGCTCTGATGTCGTCCGAGAGACACTTGGGTCCTGCGAGGGTGGTTGGTGCTGGTCTTACTCGGGAAACGTGCGATCCAGCCGGAGGTGCAGCGGGGCGTGGTGCCGCCGGTAATCCATGCGCTACAGATCCGGCCCCGACTCTCCTGGCCCTGGAGCTATCCACAACCGCCTGCGCTGCTGATGCTGCTGGTATTGTCTGGACACGAGGTGGAGGTGGCATTTGCTGCTGCTCTTCCCTTCGCCGTGCTGAATTTGTTTGGATATTGCCTTGTTGCTGACTGGCGTATGGCGTCCCATGCATTCCACTTCTATGATCCGGATAATTGGCTTGCTGTGCCACCGCGGTGTGTAGCAGATCAATCGCTCGCCGGGTTTCTTCTGCATGGGGCGACTCTCTCACAGGAATTTGATTCAATGCGAGTGTTGCTGCATACACGTTGTCCATGGGATTGTTGTAGTGACCCGCTGGTGTGTGGAATCGTGACGGCGGTGGTAACTCATTGCCGGCTGCGACTCTAGCCTGCGACTGGCGTAACCCGACCTGCTCGTTTGCCGGCTGTGTTCCTACTGTCGCCGGCGGGGTGCAGTTACCTGATTTACCGCTGGGATTGGTTGATCCTGGGGTGTAATAAACATAGTAGCCGGATTAATAACCCCGCCCGTTGCTGGCAATCTGGTTTGGTGCCTTTGATGCACTCTAGATGTTTCCTCCCGGAGCCGGGTTTCTAATGCATCCAACTCGCGCTGCCGTGCAGCCATCCCCTGTCTTTCTGCTTCTACCTGCCTTCTTTGCTGTTCCAACGCGCGACGAGCCACATCCAGATCTCTGACACATTCCGCCGCATTTTCTGGAGTGATAACCGTGGCAAGGACAGTAGGATCTAAAATCAGGTTGTTATCGAACAGGGCCGGGTGACGCGGATTTGAAGGACCCGCCCCTGGTGTCCGGTTTGCTTGGAATCCGAACATATTTGCTTGTAGCTCCTCATCGGCTGCGCGACTGGTAACCGATGCCGACTCACCATCAACCCGGATCAGGACCGGGTTAGCTGTACCCTGCTGTTGGTTCAATGCCTGAGCCGTCCCGACTGCGGCCGCGATCACGCTCTCTTGATTGACGTTGGCCGCGGGAGCCGTGTAAACCGCAACCCGGCGTACGATGCTTGGCGTGAATTCATGCCGTTCTTCTTCGCTGTTGTCCTTCTCATATCGATTCTCCAATAGATCCCGGATAGACTCGGTGTCCTCTTCTCTTTCTACCTGATCGCGCGGGGTCCATGCCAGATCTTCCGGCTGTTTCCACTTCGCGGTGAGTTCTTCTATCTGACCTGTTGTTCCGACCGATTCTTCTCTTTCCGATTGAACATAGGTGGCTTCCCCTGACACAGAATCAGATCCAAAATTGTCAGGGC
The DNA here is from genome assembly GCA_028641055.1 of Alopecurus myosuroides. NCBI lineage: Eukaryota > Viridiplantae > Streptophyta > Magnoliopsida > Poales > Poaceae > Alopecurus > Alopecurus myosuroides. Next base: position 49,278 of record JAPCYS010000929.1, read on the forward strand.
TCGGGCTGGAAGTACATACCATACCGATGAAGACGTTGATGCGGCCGATTGTTACGACGGATCCGGTTTCGAGATGATCGACTCTGGCCCCCAGCCGGAATCGTCCACCATCTTTTCTCCTTCGTGGTTGACGTAGATCTCGCCGACGACGAGGTTCTCCATATTCTTCCGAGCTTCTCTCGTGATGTAAACACCTTTGGACGCAGGCCCCACGGTGGGCGCCAACTGTCGTGGGATAATCACGGCAGATGTTACCAGGGGTAACTGATCTTGGGGCAAGTCGACACAGGTATTTGGGAGAGGGTTTAGCTCGAAGGAGAACATGTTGATAAGCGATCTGGGAACCGGCAAACAACTCGCCGAGTCTCAAATCGTAGGTTGACAATACGACTCTGAATTACACTAGATACTCGATAATTGGTGATACGATTATGACGCGAATCTCTACCAAACTAAGCCTAGGGGCCGGTTTATAAAGCACCCGTACCCCCCCTGGCTTGCCCTCCAAGGCGCAGCTTGAATCCTACCCGAACTCTGCTTACAAACCCTAGCTTTCCTTCTCGCAACCTAGAATCCGGGTTACGAGGCCTACAAACTTTGGGCCTTCCAGAAGTTTCTTTATCCTTAGCCGGATCCTGCGCAGCGTCCTTTGGGCCAGGTTACACCTTGGAGTTGGCCTACCGGGTTACTATCCCCCCATCACCTTACACATGCTAGTAAACAATTATACTAAAATAAATCAATGAAAACAACTACTTAGCAAGAATCAACCAAGTCTAATAAATCAAGGTTTTCTAATACCCAAATAGTAAGCATTAAAGTGACATGCTATACAACCAGTATCTATGCACTCAATACACGCTCAATCAAACACTTCCTAAAATCAAACCACTCAAAGGAATTTCTATCCACATAAATTACCAACACTAGGAAAATATTTCTATTTGCAAACAACACTCAATTTAATAAAAACAATAGTCAATCACTCCTTAACATGATATTCCCAAGGGAACATTATGTAAAAAAATGTACCTCAACTAAACATACAAGGAGTTACAAAGCATTACAAAACACTTCAATCAAACAAGTAGAGCAATCATCTATTTTCCTTGGTGGAAAATACTAAACACACATATAACAATATATGTTACTAGTAAACAAGTGTATGGTAGGGGATTTTTATCCCTAACAAAAATGCAATGGAACCGGTGGGTGTTCCACTAATATACCAAAACATTGGGAGGTCACAAAGACTATGGTCTCACTTGAGAAAATTAATCTATCAAAGCAATCATCACACAACTACTCATACTAGTGAAAACAACATAACTAAATAAACCAAACAAACAATGCTACATGGTTTCTACAAATCAAACTGCCAACTAACATAGATGATACCAAAACCACATAAGGACCAAAATGGTAGTGGACTCAACATAACCACATCAAAACCTTGGTATTAAACACACAAAGACATGCTCACAAAATTATATTTAATAAAAGACTAGAAAACAATACTAGACTATTCTATTTCTATTTTGTTTTTCCAAACATGCAAAAAATTCCTAACATAATAGTGCTGCAAGAAAACATCCTAATAAAAGAGGGAAACACATCTACACATGCTAGAAAACGAGATTTCATAACTCAAACATTATTGAAAATTATTTGCACAAGATTTAATAATAACAGAAAACTGCTAAACTAGAAATGCACACCAAAAATAATCTATGGCTCCAAAAATCACGCCAAGCTAGGATTACATAGATATCAGCACGCACAAGATCATCCAGGTGTATCCACATCAAAAATCATTTCTAAACTCCCTCTAAAGATCCTAGAAATGCCTACTGGCCTTTTACCAAAATGGATGGAATTTCCAGATGGAAACTCTACTTGATGCAAGGCCAAGCCCTAATGACATATCTACTCAAGGGCTACTCAAAACAATTTGATTTGACCAATTTTGTTACATACACAAAAAGTTATGCACCAAATGGCCTAATAGATACTCTCTGGCACTTTTAATAATTTTGCAAAAATAACCAATGAAATCCAAATCTACAAGTTGGAGGTGGCTAGAAAATGATACTCTACTTCCACAGTTTTAATGGAATTTTTATTTCCACGAAAACTATTTCTAACAAGACAAAAGCAAACACTCGTTTATGCTTACTTAAAAAAGGAAAATATACACAGATGCACGGGCTGGGTTCTCTCTGCGCGGCCCAGCTAGGAAAAAGGTGACCAAACAGCATGCACACGCGGGGGCCAAGCGCGGGAAACAGGGTCGTTCAAGCGAGGCCGTTGATCCACGGATCGACGGTCCGGGGTCGTCCTCTTCCTCTCTCTCTCTCTCTCTTCTCGCATCGGAGACGAACAGCGGCGCGGGACCGGCTGAATCCTCACCGTGGGGCTGCGGGACACGGTGGCGCGAGATCGGGGAGGTAGCAGGGCTTCCGGCGGTGGAGGACGCTGGATTCAGCGACGACATGGCTCCAGTCGACGGCGCGGAGGCAGTGCGGCCGCGGCGGCCCGGTTGATGACAGGGACCGTCCTGCAAGCGAGAGGGCCAACGAGGGCGGTCATGAGGCTCATACGGCTACGAGGAGTGCAAAGGTGGAGAGAACGAGCGGTGAATACGGCGGGGTACCACCTAGTCGCCCCGTGCACGGTGGCCGGCGGTGAGAAATGCACTGCAGCGACCACAGGGGGCTCGGAGGCTCGATCAAAAGGCTCGAGGCGGGGAGGTGAGTGGGATGGTAGTGGCAAATGGGTTGCATGCGAGGTGGCTTATACACGCGGCGTCGACGTCAAAGGCATGGGGGCTCCCTCGGGTGCGTCGAGTTTGGCACGTGAATGTGGGTTGGAGCGTGTCCGCGACATGCAGCAGGGTTGGCAAGGTGTCAGATAGGTGTGGGGTGGGTGCTGCTCCTGACGTCGAGGGTGAGCACGGACACAGCGTGGCATGGCCACATTGGCCACGCACAGTGCGGCCAGGTAGTGCCCTCTCCCCTCTGTCTCCTCTACTTGCCACTCTCGTTTTCTTTACCCCCAAACCTTCTAGAAAACCCAAACATCATCCAAGGCTAGCACAAACAATAGTGAGCACAAATGGCATAGTGGCACTTCCAAGTTTGCAAGAAAAACCAATGAAAACAGTAGCCCAATCTCAGTAAAAATAATGTTCAGTAAAAATTCAGAAAATGCATTTAACAAAGACTTAGAAAATTTTCTAAGTGTTGGAATCAGATGAAAAGATCAAAATTTCCAGCTTGTTTTGATGGACCAAATGGAACTCAATTTTCAAAGTTGGAGATTGTTAAACATGTTTCAAACTTTCAAAAACACCTTTCAAAAAAATTGGAATAGTGGAAGGCTACGAAAACAAAGTTAAAAAAGAGCTCCTTTCTGTTTTTCTCTGTTTTCTAAAAATGGAATTTTTGTTATTTTTCTTCCACAAAAACAAACATGAAAAAGATTGTTTTCAAATTCCATAAATCAAACTAAGCTTGTAGTTTTGTATTCCACATAACAGAGAACAAATAAAGTCAAGAAAACACAAAATTCAATATTATATCCTATTGAAAACAAGGGTGAAAAACAGGTACTTGGCTATATTTTCACCGAAAGTTTTAATAGAAAACATAAAAGTAAACTTCCATAAATAATTTTTTGTTTTTGTTTGCTTGGATCCAACAAAGCTAAAATTTAAATCAAGATGAAAATAAGCATTATCCAAGTGTTGGAATAAAAATAACTCAAGTCCCTTAGGGAAAACATCAGAGAAAACATAAAAGTGTTTTCAGGAAAAATTTGTATTGGTATTAAAATGAATAAAATTGAATTGCATATATGACTATTTTCACACACACATGTTAGTCCAAACAAACATGTTGTTAGAGAAAAAAATTGTTGGCCCACATTTTGTCTCCTTGAACTACAGTACAGGATCCAAAACTGGGGTGTGCCACGGATGAGGAGAGATTTATGAGCTTGAAGGTGGTTGAAAATTGTGGGGGGGGGAGAGCTTAAATAGACTCCTTTAAAAGGAGTAACAAAAGACTTTATATAGGTGGAGGTAAAAAATGGCCGTTGGGGCAGCTCCCAACCTGTGGCTAGTAATACCGGCCAAGATCCTGGACAAGACCGGACACTCGGTGTAATATTGTCTTAACTGTCTTGGTTTATGACTTAGCCAACAAACACATCTTCAGCTTTCGTTTCACGGTTTTGATTCGTAACCACATAATCCCATAAAGCTCATAGGTCTCATGCACCGCTCATGAACAGCTATGGAAATTGTTGGCAACTCCTAGATTCGTACCATAGTAGGTGGGGAAAAAAAGAGTTGGTAGAAGGTGTTGTCCAATGGAGAAATGTGTTGGATAGAGTGGCATATCTTCCCTAGCTAGCGAGCTTCTGAACACAAAAACACCTACATGATTTAATTAATAGCACATTCCTAGTGCCTCCGGTTCTCAAAACATGTTTCTCTTGTACTAGGTGTGTTTATTTTCCTTCCATCATATGTGGCTCTTATAGAATACCACCAAACTTATGCCCGACATCGCTGATTATGTGAGAAAACGAATATAGACTACATAAGTGAGAAGAAGAGAACGACAGAAGATATGTATGTAGAAGATGACTAAAGATGAAAGACTATAATTACTTAGAACAATGGTTGGTGTGAGTCTATTGAAGGATAAATTAGTTTAGTTAGTGCAAGGGGCCTGGGACATCATGTGCACATGTCTTCTTAAGATATTTAGTTTTGCTTACACATATAAAAACAACACAACAATTATGTGCCCTCGTCTCTTCTACTAAAAATATTCAGTTCAGGACTTGCGGTGACGACTTTGTGCATCCTCGAGTTTATTATTACCAAATATGAGAAGAACACTAGCCCATGACAACGAGCGTATGATGTTGTTCTGAAGTATGAGAAGAAGACGTATTCGATGTTCATATAAATAACTAGAAGCTTCACACGCTCTAAACAGTAGTATCAATTAGCTTGAGCACAATAAATGCGTGGATGAAGGTTATGTTCCTGTAGAAGGGAAAACCATGATACTCCCTCCATTTATTTTTAGTCTACGTATTAGGTTTGCTAAAAGTCAAATTTCCTAAAGTTTGGCCAACTTTATACGAAGAGCTATAAAATTTAACAATACCAAGTCAATATCATATGATTCATCATGGAATATATTTTATATTATACTCATTTGATACTTGAAATATTAATTTTTGTTCTATAAGCTTGGGCAAACTTTAGAACGTTTGACATAAGACAATACTAATACGCGGAGTAAAAAGAAACGGAGGGAATACTACTTACCAACAACTAAAATTGTTTTCATGAAAAGTCTTTTCGTATGATACGCGGAGTAAAAAGAAACGGAGGGAGTACTTGTTCAACAGATTTCGTATGGTACGTATGATACAAGTTTCGGCGAATTTTTTATTATCTGGGGTCTTAAAGAAAGGAAACTGTTGTGATAAAAAAAAGTTTTTTTATTCATTTAAAGCCATAGATTTTTCTTTTTTTCGTAGCCCGAATTTTATAGTGTTTTTGGGTGAAACTTTGCAGATCGTTAGATCATATAAATAAATATCCAAATACCCAAAAGCCTAATGTTTTTTGCATCTCAGCTATTTCCTGGGTTCCATTCGTCCAGCCAGCTAGATCGAGCGTTGCTGAGATGAGGCAGCAGAAGCAAACACCACATGAGACGACAGCGTCCGGAGAGCGCAGTGAGCTCCACAGCTCCACTGGCACGGCCCGTCCACTGCACAAATCACACGCAGCGCACGATGGTCCCTGCCTGCGCCACCGTTCTGGCTCAATTTTCAGGCCAGCCACGGCACCAAATCGAAGCAACGGCCCAACCCGGTCAAAGACGTCACCCGCGGTCCTGCCGGACTCCGCCCGGAAAGCTTTGCTACTATCCGTGACGGATGTTGCAGATCTGAGAGAGCGCGTCAACCGGCCGCGTACCCTCGAGGGGCGATGGTTTCCGGCCGCGTACCCAGGCGACACGGCGAGATTTGACTAAAATTTGAGAAATTCAAACAAGTTTGAACGAAATTTATGCGATTTATAATTATAGTTCCAAATAGGGCAGATTTATACGGGGACGATTCGAAAACTTAAGAAACTATGAAACTAGGCGGAATCGCTCGTCGGCTCCTTTTTGGAACGACGTAGCTGCAGCCCTGCCTAGGTTCATCGCCGTTGCTCGGACCTGATGCGGCCCGGCGTCGTCGTCATCCAGCACGATGACGCCGTTCTTCTCGCTGCCGCATCTCCGGACAGCAAACTCCTCCAGAGCGCGCCGGTGCTTCGCCACCTCGTTGGCGATGTGGTCCTTGTCGGACCATGCGAGGGCCGCCTCCAGGTCAAGTTCCAGCTCGTCCTCCTCCTCCTTTTCAGCTTGACAAGCCGGACCTGGCCCCTTGGCGACGACAGAGTGCGGCGCTTGCTAATGACGAGTCCCCAGGCGTGAGCGGAGTAGAGGTGAGCAGCTCCGGCGTTCGACGCCGAAAGACGGCAACGAGGAAGACGACGATTCTGCCGCCATCCTTCTCGCCACCCAGAGGCCACCCTCACCAGAGGAACTGGGCTCCTGCGGCGGCGGCGGCGGCGGGGGGGGGTACTATGCATTATAGAGATAGTATCATATGCATGATATTTGTGTATGATACTTCCCACTATGACTAGTCTTTTGCGTGGCGCACGTCGCGCCATGCTAGTTTCTTTTGTTTGTTTGCCGTTGTAGTGGGCATCGAGTCTGTTTCTATGATATGGTGGCAGTAGTTCGCATTAAATAGTACTCCTACGTAGAAGAGATGGCTAGACCTTGCATGTATCGATTTTTTTTGAAGTATAACTACGTAAAAGTTTTGCCTTTTATATTGATAGAAGTAGCAAACAGAAAGGGCCTAGGCCCAGAAAAGAAAAAAAACCAGTGCTACATGCTTAAGAGGCAAAAGTCGATAGAACGATCAACCAATAGCTTCAGCGAAGTTCTTGGCCCCAGCAAGAATCCAATTCTTGCCCTCATTCTTGATACGGTCAAAGAGGGAACACTAGTAGGAAAAGGCTTGTAGCCACCAGTTTAGCGCTGGCGAACACGTTTTTGGTGTTGGCCAGGCGAAGCTTTTATACGGTTCGCCAGCGCTAAGATAGTACCACTGGCGAACCAACGGCGAGTTCGTCAGCGCTAACGGTTGGCTGCCTCCCCCCCCCAGCTCAGTATACCGCTGGCGAACCGTGCTACATGTTCGCCAGCGGTAAGTACATATCAATTTAATTAAATAAATTCAAATTCCAAAAATATAAAAAATGTTTTTTTCCAGAAAATATAATAAGGATGTCATATGGATTCCTCGTATTCTTCTGATCAATTTAGACATCTCATTTTGTCGAATTTGGAATTATGGATTTATAGATATGGTGTAATAGTTAAGAGGATTGATAGTACTATATTGACAAGAAAGAATGAGGTATTCCTAAGTAGAGTAGTAGGATGTAACTAAAAAGTTAAGCGTGCTCGGTTGGGAGGACCTAGCGGGAAGTGGACGTTTAAAGTTGAAAAAATAGGAAAAAAGAAGAAAAAAATTCTACACCGTGGTTAAAGATTCCCAAATTCAACTATTTTGAAATTCTGAAAAAAAAGTGCTAAAACATTTATTTTGGAAACTTCAAATTTTCAAACATACCGCTGGCGAACAAGACTGGTGTTCGCCAGCGGTAACTAGATAGCCCTGGCGAACAGGATTTTGTTCGTCACTGGTAAGCCTTTTCCTACTAGTGGAAGCTGGCGTGGAGAGTTTGTTGCTGAAGATCCTCGCGTTTCTCTCCTTCCAGATCTCCCAGGTGACAAGGATTAAGGCGGGCTTGAGTCCCTTCTTCGATGAGCAATCCGAACCAGCCAAAGACTTCCAGTAGTCTAAGACCGTAGACCGCCCTGGGCCCAGGGTCTGCAAGACGGCTGGGCACTTAAGCCAAAAAGAGGCGTCGGCCCACACCCGCTTGGAGTATCGGCATTCGAAAATGATGTGTCTAGCCGTCTCCGGCTCTCGGCGGCAAAGCTGGCAAGAAGGCTGATCTGATGCGGCCATCCCCTGATGGCTAGGCGGTCTGAGGTCCAAAGTTTGTTTTGCACCGCGAGCCAGGCAAAGAAGCTGCATTTCTGGGGGGCCCACGTTTTCCAAACGATGGAGGTGAAGCCGTAGGGCGTCGTACCAATGAATTGTGCGGCGTAGGCAGACTTAGCAGTGTAGACTCCACTCGGCGTGAGAGACCATCGGATGGAGTCGTCTGTCCCATAGTAAGAGTGGTATCCTGAGTAAGCCCCCATAGATGAATGAACTCCTCAATGTGATGAGAAGAAATCCACATTTAAGTCCGAGATCCAGGTGTAATCCGTGAGAGCGTCGTGAGATCCAGGTGTATCGATATAATTATCTCCATTGTGCTGGTCTTGCCTTGGTTGATGGTGAGAGGAGGTAGGATAACAACCTAGCACAGTAGATAGCCGGCAAGGAAGGAACTGGCTACATTAAACCAATTGTGAACGAAAAACTAATATTTCCGTACAAACAATCGGGTTCATAAAGTAAAAAAAAAGTCGGGTTCATTCCAACACTACAATCATCATTATTTCGGAAAGCGAGCAAGACAACCATTTTGGTCAACAAACACTATCAATAAACCCAAAACTTTGAGCAAAGACTAACGCAGTCCTTCATCGTTCTCTTTTTTTAACAACAAAATTTTTATCACTTACGTACATTTTACAGAGCGTGAAGAAAGTCACACTTTTTTTTCTGAGGGCTACCACGTATTTCATTAATCGAAGACCAAGTTACAATAAGCAACACACGTGGAAACTAAAAGACAACTGGGATAAAATGACTATCCTGAATTTGCAGTAAAAAACCTAAAAGATCGAGAAATACAAAACGATCCCTATGGATTCCTGCAACCAGCGAATGGCCACCGTCCAACTCCATCGCCGCCAAGGCGAACATAAGAAAGAGACGTCGAGCCTCCAACATTGCAAGATCCGAGAAAGCACCATCGCCAACGAGGCTTTGTGAGTCGATGAACAGGTCCACTGCACGCATCAAGGCACATATCGTTGTGGCACGTCGACCGGGGACGTCCCCGTGCTGTCTTGGACCAAGATCTGTCGCCTCCCATCGACGAAGTCGGAGAGGAACGACACATCCACCACCTCCGGACCAACATTCTCGCTCCAGAAGAATCACCCCTCCCCGGCTGCCATCGCCGTCGCGAATAGCCACGAACGTCAGCGACACACCGAGAAACAGATCTTGCCAGATCTAAAGAACGACGAGAAGACCAATCTGTCGATCTGAAGGACCGAGCAGCACATGTTGCCAGCAACTCCGAGACGCCGCCGTGAAGATCGCCGCCGGTATGGGAGTGGAGTTGAGGCAGATTTATTTGCCCGGACGTCGCTCCCACCACCCAGACGACGCTCCAAGAAAACACTAGGCAAACCCTAACTACAAGCCGGCGTCGAAACACCATGGTCCCCACCTCCTCGCGTCGCCAGAATGGCCAACGGAGCTGGCAGGGACCGACGGGACGGTGTATCTGGGCACAGACGAGTCGCCTCCCGATCGCTTGTTGCGCGTGGGAGCGAAGCGTTTTTGAAGAAAGTCACGCTGGATACAGAGAAGAGTCCTGAGCTGCACATTGACCTGAATCAGAAACTACACACCTGATGGATAGAGCATTGCTTTTTTTTTGAGTTTTCCAACGGGGTGCAGCAAAGAACCCACCTAAATTTATATTTCCTTCTTTCCACAAGGGAAGGTCGAAAAGAACCCCCAAAAACCGAGCATTACATCAAGGGAGAAAACGAGAAAGGAAAGCATACATGGGTTCAGCAACCGACAGAGATTAGGGTGTCGATCTGTCGAGGAGAGGAGATGAAGCCAAGCATCCACATCAGCCTGGCGTTCCTTAGGGAGGCGAGAGCGCCACATGAAAGCATCCTCTCGGCAGTTCTTCAGATGCGAGAAGCATAGAAATCTCAGAGTCGATGCAGTGGATCTAGGAGCAGTAGCAGGCAGTGGGCAAGCACGAGCAGGAACTCGCGACAGAGGCATTGGTAGGGAGCCAAGCACTCTCCAGAAGTTGCGGGCGAAAGGGCACGCGAACACAATGTGATCTGTGTCTTCAACTCCCGCACCACAGATTGCGCACTCACTGTCCGCGAGGTGATGTTCTTGCAGAGAAGGTTGGCACGACACTGGATCCTCCCTTGAACAAGCAACCAGGAGAAAAACTTCACTTTGGATGGAGCATGGCAATGCCAAACGAAGGAGTAGTCTTCACTTATCTCCCCTCCGAGCATGCACAAAGCATAGAGGGAGGACGTGCTTAGCGTGCAACCGCTCTTAGCGCAGAGCGGGTGCGAGCGCGTGTCGTGCCCGTCGCAAAGCCGCACCTGGCCAAGGGCGGAGAGGAGCATGCGTTGTTGTGTCGTGGCGGTGGCGGAGAGGCGCGGGGCCAGGTTGGCGTCGAGCCCGGTGGCAATGAGCGCGCGCGGCGAGATGGACTGTGACACGCTGTGGTAGAACAGATCCGGCATCCTGGAGGCCAAAGCGCTGCCTGACAGCCAATGGTCAAGACAGAAAGCGGCGCGGGCGCCGTCAGCGATCGTCACTCGTGAGAGGTCGTGGTAGAGCGGAAGCAGCTGCCGCAGGTCACACCAGTGTGTGCCGAAGAGGGTAGAGAGCTCGATGTTCCCGTCGACGGAGGCGCCGTGAGGGGAGGTCCACACCCAGCAAGGCCAAGATTCGTCAGGCGCGTGGAACAGGCGGTGGAGCAGTTTCATCTGCAGGCACCTGTTTTGCGTGGCGAGACAGCGCACGCCCAGGCCTCCCTCCTTCTTTGGACGGCACACACGCTCCCACGCGACGAGGCACTTTCTCCAGACACGGGATCCACGCCGGCCTAGAGGAAGGAACAACGAATTCTGTTGATTGCTGCCACGATCCCGGCGGGAAGGGTGAGTGCTCATTGCGTAGGTGGGGAGGGCGTCGAGGACGGCGTTGATGAGGACGAGGCGACCGCCGTAGGAGAGCAGGAGAGCAGACCAGCCGGACAGATATTTTCCAACCTTGGCAATCAGCGGCGCGAACGCGGTGAGCCGGAGTTTCTCGGCCGACAGCGGCATCCCAAGATACGTCTGGGGGACTCCCTCGATCGCGCACCCCAGTGTATCTCGAAACTCAGCGAGCTCCTCGTCGCCGACGTGCACTGGGACGATCGTACTCTTGCCGTAGTTGATGGAAAGCCCGGTCGCACGCTCGAAGCTCTCGAGAACAGCACGCAGCCCGCCGCCCCCGCGTCCGCACGCACGATGAGGAGGTGTCATCAGTGTACTGGAGATCGGGACAGGGCGTAGGGGGAAGGAGGGATGCAGCAGCACGGGGTCGTCGTTGAGGAGGCGTTGCAGCACATCGGCGACCAGGAGGAAGAGGAAGGGGGAGAGCGGGTCTCCCTGGCGCAGCCCGCGCATGCATTTGATCCAGCGCCTCGGGATTCCGTTTAGCATGACGGCGGAGCACGAGGAGTCGAGGATGTTGCCGATCCAATCGCACCAAAGCACGGGGAAGCCCCTTGCCAGCATGATCGCCCTTAGTCCCGCCCAGCTCACGGAGTCGAATGCCTTTGCGAAATCGAGGTTGATCACGACGCACGGTGCGCGGCAGCGCCAGCATGTTTGAAATAGCTCAGTTGCGAGAAAAAAGTTCTCAGAGATGTTGCGCCCCACCAGGAACCCCGTTTGATCAACATGAACAAGTTTGCCGATCTGCGACTTCAGGCGGGCGGTGAGCACCTTGTAGAGCACTTTCGCCGAGCAGTTTTGCAGGGAAATTGGCCAAAACGACGAAGACGTGAGAAGGCCACTTTTCTTGGGGAGGAGGACGACATGGGCTTGGTTGAGCCTCTCCAGGTCAATGTCGCCCGAGTGAAAGTCCTGGAACAACGTCAATGTCGCACGAGTGAAAGCCCTGGAACAGGCGCAACAGCGCAGGCTCCACCGTGTCCCAAGACGAATAGTAGAAGCTTGCTCCGAGGCCATCAGGCCCTAGCGCACTGGAGCGGTCCATGGACCAGACGGCGTGCTTGATCTCATGCTCCGTGAAAGGGGCCACCAGCGCGTCGCCGTCGACCTTGACGTGGGAGTGGTATAGGTTGGCGATGTCGAAATCCCACTCCGGCCGGAATGGGGGTAGAAAAGTGGAACCAACTGCTTGGTTGTGTTAGTTTAGGCCAAATGAACACCCCAGGACAAAGGTAGGGCCCACCTCTTGGCAACATTGCCCATGTTTCGTCACATCTGGGAGTTTCGGGCTCTGAGTAGTCCTTGAACCTGCTAGAGAGAATCCGACGCCAGTGAAGCCATAACACACCGAGTGAGGAAATGTTGGGAATCCAAGACCCATGAAACACTCTAACACACATGGTATGGCATACCATGGGATTTGGTGGCATTCAGACGATCCGGAGGCGCCCCTCTCCGAAGAAACCATAGCCCCGCTAGGCAAAAGACGGAACTGCCGTTCGGCCCCTCTACATGAGTCAGGGGGTAGCAAAGTGGAACCAAATGCTTGGTTGTGTTAGTTTAGGCCCAATGAACACCCAAGACAATGGTAGGGCCCACCTCTTTACAAGATTCCCCGAGTTCCATCAGTTCCGGGAGTTTCTAGCTCTAAGTAGTCCTGGAACCCACTAGAGAGAATCCGACGCTGGTGAAGCCCTAACACAGAAAGAGAGGGAATCTTGGGCATCCAAGACCCACGACACACTATAACACACATGGTATGGAATACCATGGTATTTGGTGGTATTCAGACGATCTGGAGGCCCCTCTCCGGAGAAACCATGCATAGCCCCGCTGGGAAAAAGACGGAACTGCAATTATAGCCCCTCTACGTTAGGCGGCAGGGGGTAGCAAAGTGGAAACAAATGCTTGGTTGTATTAGGTTAGGCCCAAGGAACACCCAACAAAATGGTAGGGCCCACCTCTTGGCAAAATTCCCCCAGTTTCGTCAGATCCGGGTTTCAGGCTCTAAGTAATCCTGGAATCCGCCAGAGAGAATCTGCGCCGGTGAAGCCCTAACACACACAGAGAGAGTGAATCTTGGGAATCCAATACCCATGCCACACTCTAACACACATGGTATGTTTTACCGTGGGATATGGTGGCATTCATACGGTTTGGAGGCCCCTCTCCAGAGAAACCATAGCACCGCTGGGAAAAAGACGGAACTGCCGTTCTGGCCCGTCTACGTGAGCCGGAATGGGGTAACAAAACGGAACCAATTGCTTGGTTGTGTTAGGTGAGTCCCAAGTAACACCCAAGACAAGTGTAGGGCCCACCTCTTGTCAAGATTCTCGCCATTCCGTCAGATCTGGGAGTTTCAGGCTCTGATTAGTCATGGAACCCGTGAAAGAGAATGTGGCGCCGGTGAAGCCATAAAACAAAGAGTGATGGAATCTTGTGCATCCAAAACCCAAGCAACAATCAAACACACATGGTTTGGAATACCCTAGGATTGGGTGGTAATTCAGACGCTCCGGGCCCCCTCCCCGGAGAAACCCTAGGTATGCTGGAGAAAAAGAAGAAAGTGTCAGTTTGGCCCTACGTGAGCCGGAAAGGGGTAGAAAAGTGGAACTAATTGCTTATTTTATTTAGGCCAAGTAACAGAAAATAAAATGGTAGGACCCACCTATTGGCAATACTCCCCCTGTTCCGTCAGATTCGGGGGTTGCGGGCTCTAAAGTTTTGGAACCCGCTAGAGAGAATCCAAGTCCGGTGAAGGCCTAACACACAAAGAGAGGGAATATTGGGCATC
>JAPCYS010001404.1:0-63185 GCA_028641055.1 Alopecurus myosuroides
TTGTGTAGCCACATATTTTTGTATTGTGTTCATAGGACCAGTAGCATTTTTATAATGTTGTTATGAGTACTTGACCCCTAAAGTTTTCACATGTGTGAAAACCCTAGCATGAGTATCATTACCTTGTTTATTTTTGCACCCTATTATTTTCTACTAGTATGGTTAATGCATTAGATGCTAGTTTAGGCTTTTGTAATTTTTGTCAAGTATGACCAGAGGCATTGTGACCTCTTAATGCTTTGTTATGCTAGTGGAACACCCACTGGTGTCATTGCATTTTTGGTGGAAACATTATTTCCCCAAACTAGATGTATTTCTTTCATATAGTTCTATAACTAATGAGTGCTTAGTATTTTTGCTTTGGGAATTTTTGTGCTAAACAAAAATGTGTATGCTTCTGTTTGTAAGTGGTTATAATCATGAGTGGCTTGCTAGGAAAAATACATTCTTGGAGTGTTGTCTGATTCCTCTAGTAATGCCCCTTTTTATTACTACTAGTATGTAGGAGTTGCCCTGCAAATTGATGCATTGTTTTATTAAATGGGATATTTTTGTTATAGCAAGTATAGATATTTTTCACTACTGTTTTTGTGACATGGACCCTCTGGTTGTATTTCAATTACTTGATTGAAATGCATCCATTGATTCTTCATGTTTGAGTAGTACTAGATTTCTTTAGCAGTTTTTGTGTTGAATTAATTTTCCTGCCAACTTGTGTTTGGTAGATGTTTATGTATCCTTGCATGAGGACATGTTTTCATTCCCATTATGATAACATGGTTCCTTGTTTGCATGTTAGTACTTTACATGTTATGCATGCTTTCATAGCAAACTTTTAGTAGAAACATGTCTATAGGATTCCTCCTTTTTAGTCATTGTTTCTATTGTTCTCACTATGAGAAATTGTGTGTTTTGTGATGAGTCTATTACCTTGTTACACTTGTGTAGGCTCATTGATTTGTAAAAGTAACTTTTGCAAATCATGTGTCTCATTTATTCTTGATGTCAATTTAGGCTTAGCAGATTAGCTACCTTGTTCTTTTGTGGTGTGGTTGATAGACCCATTGCCATGAATATTTTTGTGCATGTTTTATATACTTTTAGTAGTCTCACCCCTGTGAAACTAAGTATATTTCGGGTTTATAAATATCTTGGTATGAGAGTGGCACACCCACTGAATCCATGATATTAAGGTTGTGAGATATGCTCCTCCAACCTTAAGTTGTCTTATTAAATGGCATTTCTGCCAAGTATGTTTGTTTGATTGTTTGCCTCAATTAATAATTGAGTGATTGGTTATTATTAGATTTACTTGCTGTATGTATTGTTATGTATGGTTGCTTGCCTTGATTGGTTCTGAATGTGTGTCCTTTATTCCTTTTACGACGTTAGAAAACGAAGAGGAAGGAAGTGTCGTGAAGATCTGTTTCAAGTTCCAGTCACTCCAAAACCAGGGACACAAGGAGATAGCAGGCAAGCCATCCTGATTGCTTGCTGATACAATACTTACCATTATATATCATGCATGTTTTACCTCTGAAGTTTTACCAAAACTTGATTATCAAAACTATTTTTGATGTGGAAATTACTACTATACTATATTATAGGTTACTATCATGCCAGTAGTTAAACTTGGTAATACCAAGCCCATAGGCCCCTATGGTATTTATTACCACCAAATATACTAGTCCCTAAGTGGACACCCTAAAATTGTGATTCTACAAAACAAAGGCTTTACGGAAAAACCCGGAGAAAGGCGGATCCTTGTTCTCCGGAGGAATGTGGAAGTGGTCATTTTTGAGAAAGTGGTGTTTTCAAAAATGACACATAACCTAGTCTTCGCCGGACAACCTTTACCGTACTGCCACCCTACCCCAACATGGGCACGGGGCTTAACTTGAAGTTTGTTCTTATTAGTGTGTGCTATCTCAATGTGCTATAGGGGATGCGATCCTCTGAACCGAATGTCGTGGAGCATATAAAGTGTGGGATTAATTTTCCCCGGATGCATCAGTTGAGGCATCCTGGCTTGGCGGGGATTAGCTCGGTGCCGGGGATGTGGTAAAACTCAACTGAGAGATGGGCATATTCTAGCTTGAACATAGTGGATGGTTATGATCAGATACCTGATGTTTACACTGTTGTTACAGTCCGTGATTGTTCACGGGAGGTGTACTGGATCTGGTGGATGTGTACACCTCTGCAGAGTACAACTTTTTCGAAGAAGCCGCGTCCTCGGATATGGACAGTTGAATGGCCATGTAGCTAGCATTGTGTCAATGTTTTCAAAAAGGAAGTTTTTGAAAAGGGAACTTTGGAAACAAAGTATTGAACTTGTGAAGTTCGGAAAGGAATGGAAACTTATACCGTGGAGGTATCGTCGATGATGAAAAGCCAGATGCTGATATACAAAACAAAATGTTTTGCAAAGAAAACCTTTTCTACTCTAAGCAAGAATTCTGGAAACTGATTCCAAGAAGTTTTGCAAAGAGAAAATATTCTTTAACAAAACTTTACAAAACCTCTTGTACATGTGATATCTACAAGAGAAAATAAAACTATATATTATTTTTCTTCTGAAGTATCTTATTCAACGAAGATACAGATTAACCTGACTGCAACTGTGGTGTCATCATATATGAACACCATTGGTAGTGAACCCTATTTATAGCCTACCTATTCCACCATATAAGCATAGTTGCATGTTGGTAAGTGACATGATGGATGTCTTGCGGAGTACATTCAAAATGTACTCATTATGGTTTCGCCCCTGGTATCTACTTATCAGATTTGGAGAAGGAGCCTCCGAAGGAGATCTATGAAGAGAAGTACGGAGTTGACGGCTTTGCGAACTAGGATCGTCTCCGGGTCAGCAGCCTGTAGGTTAAGGCGTGACTTGGGCTCAACTACGTTGTGTTTTAATTGTCTTCCGCTGTGTTTGTTAAGTTGCCTGCCTTTGTGGCAGTTGCTTAAACTTGATCATGTGATCATTTGTGTAATACCTTTATGTATTCGTGTAATGGATGATGTATTTCTGTGTGCCAACTGTGTATGTTGTTCACGACTGATCTTTCTGGGATCGTGAATGTATGCATACGTAGGTTTTCAGACTGCCGGTCTGGGTCCTTACAGAGTTGGTATCAGAGCCATCCTGACCTTAGGAGACCTTAGTTAGCATGGACGTCAGATAGGAAAGAAAAGTATTTTTGAGTAAAAACCTATTTACTATCTAAATTATTTTTATCTAAGGGAATTTTAGTATATTTTCCCCTCCTTTTTATCTTTTCAAAAGATTCTAAATGCATATCAAGGGCGTCCTTGAACAGTGGTTCGAAGGGCGGGCCTTACAGAATTGGTATCTCTCTCGGTTAAGAGTTTATTTCTTACTTGTTTACAACTGCTCTGCTCTGTTTTTGAAACATCTCTCGTATTTGAAGTTTTCTGTCCAGAAAATAGTTGGAGTTTCAAAAACAGATTGTTGCATAAAGTTTTATCAAAACTTTACTTTTATTATCTTGTTTCCATCCAAAAACTTTATACTTGCCGATGTCCCGAGGAGACCAAAATAATTGCCTAGCTCTACAGTGATGATGGTCAGAAGTATATATAGTTCTTCATCCACTTCTAGGATTTTTGGATCAGTCTAGTTTGGAGTAATTTAGAGATAACTCCATGAGTCGTCTCCCCCGACGTAGCTCCAATGGAGCCTTTCTTGTGTGTTATGGCTTGCTTATGTGTGTCCGTAGGACTTTGTGCTATTGTATGATGTAGAAGTTGGTTCATCTAGGCTTCTATATGTTGGTGGGGTGCTCAAAATTTGCAGATTTGTGCTTGCCCCGCTCTTGTTTTTGAATCACCTCTTATTAAATTTTTGCAAGCAAAAATGTTTGTGTAGCATTCAAAAACAAGAATTTGTTGCTTAGACTTATACTTGTTTTCGCTTCATAATGCGACCCGTCGTGAACCACCACCATCTCCCCCACAATTAATGAAAGCACCGTTGTGCCTAATAATAGAGGACCCTCAAGCCACATGAGCTGATAGCATTGCTACCAGTGATGCACTCCAACAGATAAAGCTCCAACAACGACAACCCTCAAAGAAGAAAAGGCGTGAAGAAAACCAACCAATACTGACCAAAACCTCTATGTTTGTCTGTTTGCAAAAGACTCTTTTTACCCTGTTGGCTAATTGTCGCACCTTTTTATGTTCCCTTTTAAAAGACCAAACAAGAGAAATCCCCTTTTTATAAAGTTATATACCTCCCTCCTCTGGAGAAAGGTGAAAAAGAAGTCTTCACATGCCATGATGCGCAAACCCCTCAAAAGCCAATCCAAAGAGCACAATTCAATATTCGACGTATGACGCTAGTCGTATCTTGTCGAACAAACATGATAAAATTGAAATAACAAGACTAACATGCTTTGCCTAACCTTAGGTTTACACCTAACCAAAGCATGCGAAGTACTGACAACTCTTTCTAAACCAAGAAATTAAGTGACTTACGACACTTTTTAATCTAGTTGGAAAAAAGGAGAGGTCACGAGAAAATAAGATGATGACCTATTCGTTTAATAGTCAATAGGATATCGGGTGTATCTATTTTGGAAACCAAAACTTAGTAGTCATAGTAAGTACTATGAGATTCGGGGTTTAGAAATCAAGTGAACGATGAAATGGTTATGATAGAACTCGGAAACAACAGTTTTCCTGTTTTTGTTTCTTTGTGTGCTCTTGATTGAAATAAATTTGCGTTTGTTCAATCTTGCTTCCTAACTTATATGGAGTTGTTAGGACTTGTTATTATGTTGTTTTATTACAATAAATCTACCCTAGAAAGTGTGTGCATGATAGTAAACTCGAATAAAAATGAAATAACATTTGTCACCTTCTAGTTTATTATTTGGAAGTATTGTGAAAGCTAGATCTGTGTATACTTTCTTAGTAGATTTTGTGCTATGTTTTCTTTGAGTCCAGTACCATTTAGGTACTGTTATTTTGATGCTTGTACCTATGTTAGCTTGCATGTCTCTTAATAGTAAAGCATGTGTAAGCATTGCTATCAATATGCACTAGTATTATTTCACTAGATTAAATAGCCTTATATTTTTATCTTGTATGCAAAGTTTTTCATGAGTAACCAGAGGCTTAGTACCTCTTTTTACTTGGTATTAGTAGGCCATAGCCCACTGGTCCCATTGCATTTTGGCTTGAGGATGAAAATCCCCAACCATACACAGGTGTGAAAATAGCATGTTTCACTAAGTGATTGATTTCTATTTTCCACCATGGAAAATATAACTGTTTGTTTTCACTTATGCAAGTGAAAAGTTTATCTCTTATTAGTAAATACTAATATGTTTAGATGTGATACTTTTGTTAGCATAATATTCCTTAGGGGTATCATGTTAAGAAATGTTTCACTATCGTGTGCTAAAATTAAATTGTTCGGAAATAAAATAAATTCCTCTTGATGGGTAGATTGTTTGTGAATGATTTTAAATTGAGTGTATGGATTTTTGAAAATGTTTAGATAACTTTTCATTAATTTCATAGCTACTGGTTGTGTGAATTATACCTTGCTTGTTTGCTAGTAATTGTTTAAGAAAAACATAAATTGCCAGAATTAAATTATGCATGTTTAATAGTGTTTCATGGGATTGTTTTGATGTTTGTGCTTACTAACATGAGTAAGTTTTGTGTGCTGTTATTAGGTACATTTATATTCATGACTTTCTTGTTTAGATTTAAACATCATGATAGCATTGTTTGCTTCTCTAGAGTGAAGCTAGTTTCACCACTAGAAAATGGTGATTTTTGCTCTAGTATTACCCTCTTTTTATTTTATGAGTATATGTGTTGATATAGCATGTTTAGGAAGTTATTACTTCTGTTATCATGCCATGAATTATTTAGTTGCATGTTCTATGGTTATAGGATATGATTATCTCTTATAGCATGCTGGTGTAGAATTGTCATACTAGTATGTTATTTGTGCAGTCCTATTTTTTTATGCCTGTGTAATAGGAGTTTTATCTTGTGTAAAGATGGTGTTTTAGAGCATCTTTATGATTGAATTCATTGGTTTTTAGCTACTGGTTGTTTGCTAATTGTTCATGATTGATGGATTCCAAAACCTCTAATAAACAATAACCTAGTGAATAAATAGTCTATTCATCTGTGGTGTTGTTTGCTTGCTTATTGGATTTTGTTTAAATGTTTTACCTTAGCATGAGTTTATACTGGTGTTATGATTGTGATTAAGAGTATCTTATGAAACTAAAACATCCAACTAAAATCATGAACACTTTAAGTGATAGTTGCTTGTGGTGAGTAATAACCACTGCCATGGGTATTTGTTCTGTCTGTTTGTTTTACCTTAGCAACCTAACCTTTTTGCACCCACAAGCTATACTTTTAGCTTCTTATATACCTTTTTATGAGAGTGGTAGACCACTCCATATGTGTTATGTAAGATGTGGGATATAGCTAAGAACTCATGTAATAATTGACGGTATTTTTTCCAGTAGTATTCTGCACTAACCTTAATTTTTGTTCAAACTAGGAAACAAAAGTTTTGGACCTAAAACAAGTACTGGTGTACTTCTTTTAATAGTGAATTTGCTAATTTAGGGATGTACCCCACCTCCCAAGAAAAGTCAAAGGGGGGAAGCACCTGCACTCCAACACTAACATTGTGTTTGTTGGCCCTCCCTTAGTCCTCGCTTGCGAATCTTGGGGACGAGATTCTTTTTAAGGGGGGAAGACCTGTCACATGCCAATTTTGAAATACCTGTTAACACAGTTGTTTTGCTAATTGCTTTACTAATAAACCTTGGTTGTGTTTGTTTGTGGTTGTTTAAGTGCAACCAAACAAACTAATTATATAAACTTACATGGCTAAGAAATTGAAAACAAAATATTCAACATATTGTTCCAATGACTTTGACAATATTTTCTAAACTAAATATTGATCAAAGAGTTTTCCAAAACTATCTTATGAATCTCATACTTGTTGAATGTTATTCCAAGTTCTAAATTAAGAAAGAGGAAACACTTAATAACTTTCCCTAAAAAGATTATCAGAAAAAGAGGCATTCTTAAATGCTTCACCAAAATATTATCAAATGTTTTTCCAACCTTGCCAAGATTAAAAACAAAAGTATTGGAGAGCATTGACTTGTTATCCCTAGTCATATAAATATTTTTGCAAAGCATTGCTAAAGAAAAGCCAAGTGCTTTATTAAATAGAAATTCCAATATTTCCAGAAACAGAAAACTAAAACAAGTTACTATTGGAAACTTTCTTAAAATTATTTGAAATTAATACCATTGTTTCCTTATATCAAATAAGGAACACACACAATAGGAGCCAAAAATTGAATCCAATAAAGCCCTGAAAACATGGTTTTTCTCCACAGCAACATTTGGGATTTTGAACAAGTTTGTTCTACAAACTTTTTCCAAATGCCATTAAATAAATACCACATGCTCTATATCATAAATAAGGATGAAAACCAAAAGGGCACAAGTTTTTGAATAATTTAAGTTGCCAAAAACACCTGTTTTCTTGACAGCACCTTTTAGAAATTTGAACAAGTTTGTTCTATGAAGTAACTCTAATTGACTTGAATTTTCTACCACATAAGGAACACATCAAATAAGGAATGTGTGCCAAAAATTATCATTTTTGGAAGCTCCTAAGTAGGTTAATAAATTCAATGTCCATTTATGTAAGAATTCAAATTTGGACAACTTTGAATTATCAAGTTTCTGCAATTGAGCCAATTTTCACATATGTTGTGTATCTTAACTATTTAGAATTTTGGGCAAAAGGATTTAAAATTTAAACCTTGTTTGCTTAGTGAAAACATCCTTTTTCAGAGAGGACAGGGACCTAGTTGTAAATACCCAGGGACCAAAATGAAATCTGAGTCATCTTCTACCTCTAGCTCTCTGTAGATATACAGAACACCTATGCCTTTCCTTCGATTGGAAGGAATCCTTGGGGATAAAGAGGCCCCCCATGTGCTTGTCTGCCCACATGCCCCCCTCTCTCTCCCCTCAAGCATCCTCTCTCTCTCACTGTACAAGGAACGCCAAATCGGAACCCTAGCCCGAAAAAGCTCACAATCGATTCGGCCACAGAGGACCTCGCCCACGGTCGCCGTGGTTCCCATAGCCTCCGCCTAGTCTTGCTGAGCGCCCCTGCGAGAGGAATCGAGGCGGGATGGCGCCAGGAGCCCGCGCCGTGCATTTTCGTCTTCGGGGCCGGCGAGCTCCGGCGAGCTATTCACGCCGCCACGAGATTCCTCCTCCCTATCCGAGCCGTCCCACACGTTCATGGTGAGCAGGGGATTCCCCCTGACCATTTTTCCCTCTCCCTCTCCGCGTATTTCGTCGCCGCGTCGTTTTCCTCTCCGGGCCGCCGCGCGCCGTCGACGCCGGCCGCGCTCCGGCCACTCCCAGGAAACGGCGATGTCCTCTTTGGGTAACCCGAGTCGAGTGCTACGTGTAGGTGCAAATGAATCGCAAAATCATGCTCGGTATCGGTCGATTTAGCTCGCCGGAGATTTTGCCGCCGGCGAGTGAGGTCACCACGGCGTCACGCTGGCGTCATCTCCCTTGACCCGCGCAGTAGAGAGTCAAACCGGCAGGTGGGGCTCTGCGCTGCCCGCGTGGACCCTGGCCCGCTGGTCAGCGGTGCTGGGTAGATCCGCCCGCGGTAGAGCCAGATCTGGCCGGCCCAAATACTGGATCTGGCCCATCCCTAGTTCTTTTTCCAATTTGTTTTGACAGAAACTTGTATGATCACTTTTGGCTCTAAAAACCTACCTAAAGGCTGAATTTGACCAAACTAAAATTCACAGTGGTACCTCAACTAATTCTAAACCACCTCTAACTTGTAGATCTACTTTTGGATGTATAGTTTTGAAATGAAAAATGATTTGGCAACAGGTACCAGAAACACTAAAATGAGCACCATTTTTATTTCACAACTCAGGATGAAGTGAGGCCAATTGCATTGGAAAGCCCTTGAAATTTCCTAACAGGAGCAATTAACATCGTTTCCAAATTCATAGTATTTTTGAAATGGCATGCAATTTGGTAAAACACCAGTGAGCACTTTGGTGATTTTTATAAATTAATTAAAGATGAATTTTGATGCAAACCAAATTGTATGGTATTGTATATGTTTAGGACTATCCAAAACTAGAAGGGTTTAATTTTTAGAGCCTCCTAGAAAATTTTGTGGACAGATCCTTGTTTTGCATATTTCTGCCATTTTGGCATTTTAGGTAATTAAATTGTGTGATTATATTTTTGTGTTTCCATATCGCTTTCTAGCATGTAAAAGTTGTGTGAAATTGTTTTCCAAGTGTTACTTAGCTATTTTATCATGTTAGAATGTGTGGACTTGAGTGGAGAAGAAATAGAATTTTTATTAATAGCATATGTTATTTTATTCTCTAGTAAAATCTTGCATAGCAATTTTTGAGTGATGAATTGATGTGCAAGCACTTGGATTTTTTGATTGGATCCAGTGCCATGTTAGTACTTAGTTTGTGTTGTTATCACCTCTGCTAGCTTGCATTTGAGTTGGTAGAAAAGCATGAATAGCTTTGTGGTGACTATGAAATTGTTATGGAAAAATTCCCTCATGTGTGGAATTTTTGACATAAGTTTTTGTGGTTGTGTAGCCACATATTTTTGTATTGTGTTCATAGTACCAGTAGCATTTTTATAATGTTGTTATGAGTACTTGACCCCTAAAGTTTTCACATGTGTGAAAACCCTAGCATGAGTATCATTACCTTGTTTATTTTTGCACCCTATTATTTTCTACTAGTATGGTTAATGCATTAGATGCTAGTTTAGGCTTTTGTAATTTTTGTCAAGTATGACCAGAGGCATTGTGACCTCTTAATGCTTTGTTATGCTAGTGGAACACCCACTGGTGTCATTGCATTTTTGGTGGAAACATTATTTCCCCAAACTAGATGTATTTCTTTCATATAGTTCTATAACTAATGAGTGCTTAGTATTTTTGCTTTGGGAATTTTTGTGCTAAACAAAAATGTGTATTCTTCTGTTTGTAAGTGGTTATAATCATGAGTGGCTTGCTAGGAAAAATACATTCTTGGAGTGTTGTCTGATTCCTCTAGTAATGCCCCTTCTTATTACTACTAGTATGTAGGAGTTGCCCTGCAAATTGATGCATTGTTTTATTAAATGGGATATTTTTGTTATAGCAAGTATAGATATTTTTCACTACTGTTTTTGTGACATGGACCCTCTGGTTGTATTTCAATTACTTGATTGAAATGCATCCATTGATTCTTCATGTTTGAGTAGTACTAGATTTCTTTAGCAGTTTTTGTGTTGAATTAATTTTCCTGCCAACTTGTGTTTGGTAGATGTTTATGTATCCTTGCATGAGGACATGTTTTCATTCCCATTATGATAACATGGTTCCTTGTTTGCATGTTAGTACTTTACATGTTATGCATGCTTTCATAGCAAACTTTTAGTAGAAACATGTCTATAGGATTCCTCCTTTTTAGTCATTGTTTCTATTGTTCTCACTATGAGAAATTGTGTGTTTTGTGATGAGTATTACCTTGTTACACTTGTGTAGGCTCATTGATTTGTAAAAGTAACTTTTTCAAATCATGTGTCTCATTTATTCTTGATGTCAATTTAGGCTTAGCAGATTAGCTACCTTGTTCTTTTGTGGTGTGGTTGATAGACCCATTGCCATGATTATTTTTGTGCATGTTTTATATACTTTTAGTAGTCTCACCCCTGTGAAACTAAGTATATTTTGGGTTTATAAATATCTTGGTATGAGAGTGGCACACCCACTGAATCCATGATATTAAGGTTGTGAGATATGCTCCTCCAACCTTAAGTTGTCTTATTAAATGGCATTTCTGCCAAGTATGTT
Source organism: Alopecurus myosuroides (assembly GCA_028641055.1). NCBI lineage: Eukaryota > Viridiplantae > Streptophyta > Magnoliopsida > Poales > Poaceae > Alopecurus > Alopecurus myosuroides. The sequence goes on from JAPCYS010001404.1 coordinate 10,949, forward strand.
TGTTTGATTGTTTGCCTCAATTAATAATTGAGTGATTGGTTATTATTAGATTTACTTGCTGTATGTATTGTTATGTATGGTTGCTTGCCTTGATTGGTTCTGAATGTGTGTCCTTTATTCCTTTTACGACGTTAGAAAACGAAGAGGAAGGAAGTGTCGTGAAGATCTGTTTCAAGTTCCAGTCACTCCAAAACCAGGGACACAAGGAGATACCAGGCAAGCCATCCTGATTGCTTGCTGATACAATAGTTACCATTATATATCATGCATGTTTTACCTCTGAAGTTTTACCAAAACTTGATTATCAAAACTATTTTTGATGTGGAAATTACTACTATACTATATTATAGGTTACTATCATGCCAGTAGTTAAACTTGGTAATACCAAGCCCATAGGCCACCCTATGGTATTTATTACCACCAAATATACTAGTCCCTAAGTGGACACCCTAAAATTGTGATTCTACAAAACAAAGGCTTTACGGAAAAACCCGGAGAAAAGGCGGATCCTTGTTCTCCGGAGGAATGTGGAAGTGGTCATTTTTGAGAAAGTGGTGTTTTCAAAAATGACACATAACCTAGTCTTCGCCGGACAACCTTTACCGTACTGCCACCCTACCCCAACATGGGCACGGGGCTTAACTTGAAGTTTGTTCTTATTAGTGTGTGCTATCTCAATGTGCTATAGGGGATGCGATCCTCTGAACCGAATGTCGTGGAGACATATAAAGTGTGGGATTAATTTTCCCTCCGGATGCATCAGTTGAGGCATCCTGGCTTGGCGGGGATTAGCTCGGTGCCGGGGATGTGGTAAAACTCAACTGAGAGATGGGCATATTCTAGCTTGAACATAGTGGATGGTTATGATCAGATACCTGATGTTTACATACTGTTGTTACAGTCCGTGATTTTTCACGGGAGGTGTACTAGATCTGGTGGATGTGTACACCTCTGCAGAGTACAACTTTTTCGAAGAAGCCGCGTCCTCGGATATGGACAGTTGAATGGCCATGTAGCTAGCATTGTGTCAATGTTTTCAAAAAGGAAGTTTTTGAAAAGGGAACTTTGGAAAGAAAGTATTGAACTTATGAAGTTCGGAAAGGAATGGAAACTTATACCGTGGAGGTATCGTCGATGATGAAAAGCCAGATGCTGATATACAAAACAAAATGTTTTGCAAAGAAAACCTTTTCTACTCTAAGCAAGAATTCTGGAAACTGATTCCAAGAAGTTTTGCAAAGAGAAAATATTCTTTAACAAAACTTTACAAAACCTCTTGTACATGTGATATCTACAAGAGAAAATAAAACTATATATTATTTTTATTCTGAAGTATCTTCTTCAACGAAGATACAGATTAACCTGACTGCAACTGTGGTGTCATCATATATGAACACCATTGGTAGTGAACCCTATTTATAGCCTACCTATTCCACTATATAAGCATAGTTGCATGTTGGTAAGTGACATGATGGATGTCTTGCGGAGTACATTCAAAATGTACTCATTATGGTTTCGCCCCTGGTATCTACTTATCAGATTTGGAGAAGGAGCCTCCGAAGGAGATCTATGAAGAGAAGTACGGAGTTGACGGCTTTGCGAACTAGGATCGTCTCCGGGTCAGCAGCCTGTAGGTTAAGGCGTGACTTGGGCTCAACTACGTTGTGTTTTAATTGTCTTCCACTGTGTTTGTTAAGTTGCCTGCCTTTGTGGCAGTTGCTTAAACTTGATCATGTGATCATTTGTGTAATACCTTTATGTATTCGTGTAATGGATGATGTATTTCTGTGTGCCAACTGTGTATGTTGTTCACGACTGATCTTTCTGGGATCGTGAATGTATGCATACGTAGGGTTTCAGACTGCCGGTCTGGGGTCCTTACACCTCCGGTGAAACCCTACACCCGCTGGAGAAATACCGGACTTATACGGAAACACGCGGTAACAGCGTCGAAAGGGGGTAGCAATGTGGAACTAGTTTCTTGGTTGTGTTAGGGTAGGCCATACAAAAATAAACAACAAGGTAGAACCCACATCTTCGGAAGATTCACGACGTTTCGTCCGATACGGGAGTTTCAGCCTATAAGCGCGTGTAAACTCACGAGAGAGAAGTGGATGCCGGTGAAGCGGCCCACACCCCGGAGTGAAATCTTTTCCATACAAATCACACAACACACCTATAATAAAATGCTATGGCACAACCTTGCGTGTGTTGGGGTCCAGAAGATCCGTAGCCTCCCCTCCGGTGAAACCCTGCACCCGCTGGAGAAATACCGGACTTATACGGAAACACGCGGTAACGGCATCGAAAGGGAGTAGCAATGTGGAACTAGTTGCTTGGTTGTGTTAGGGTAGGCCATACAAACAAAAAACAACAAGGTAGAACCCACCTCTTTGGAAGATTCACGACGTTTCGTCCGATACGGGAGTTTCAGCCTATAAGCGCGTGTAAACTCACGAGAGAGAAGTGGATGCCGGTGAAGCGGCCCACACCCCGGAGTGAATTCTTTGACATAAAAAGCACAAAACACACCTATAATAACATTCTATGGCACAACCTTGCTTGTGTTGGGGTCCAGAAGATCCGGAGCCCCCCCTCCGGTGAAACCCTACACCCGCTGGAGAAATACCGGACTTATACGGAAACACACGGTAACGGCGTCGAAAGGGGGTAGCAATGTGGAACTAGTTACTTGGTTGTGTTAGGGTAGGCCATACAAACATAAAACAACAAGGTAGAACCCACCTCTTCGGAAGATTCACGACGTTTCGTCCGATACGGGAGTTTCAGCCTATAAGCGCGTGTAAACTCACGAGAGAGAAGTGGATGCCGGTGAAGCGGCCCACACCCCGGAGTGAATTTTTTGCCATACAAAGCACACAACACACCTATAATAACATGCTATGTCACAAACTTGCTTGTGTTGGGGTCCAGAAGATCCGTAGCCCCCCCTCCGCTGAAACCCTACACCCGCTGGAGAAATACCGGACTTATACGGAAACACGCGATAGCGGCATCGAAAGGGGGTAGAAATGTGGTACTATTTGCTTGGTTGTGTTAGGGTAGGACATACAAACATAAAACAACAAGGTAGAACCCACCTCTTCGGAAGATTCACGACGTTTCGTCCGATACGGGAGTTTCAGCCTATAAGGGCGTGTAAACTCACGAGAGAGAAGTGGATGCCGGTGAAGCGGCCCACACCCCGGAGTGAAATCTTTGCCATACAAAGCACACAACACACCTATAATAACATGCTATGGAACAACCTTGCTTGTGTTGGGGTCCAGAAGATCCGGAGCCCCCCCTCCGGTGAAACCCTACACCCGCTGGAGAAATACCGTACTTATACGGAAACACGCGGTAACGGCGTCGAAAGGGGGTAGCAATGTGGAACTAGTTGCTTGGTTGTGTTAGGGTAGGCCATAAAAATATAAAACTACAAGGTAGAACCCACCTCTTCGGAAGATTCACGACGTTTCGTCCGATACGGGAGTTTCAGCCTATAAGCGCGTGTAAACTCACGAGAGAGAAGTGGATGCCGGCGAAGCGGCCCACACCCCGGAGTGAAATCTTTGCCATAAAAAGCACACAACACACCTATAATAACATGCTATGGCACAACCTTGCTTGTGTTGGGGTCCAGAAGATCCGTAGCCCCCCCTCCGGTGAAACCCTACACCCGCTGGAGAAATACCGGACTTATATGGAAACACGCGGTAACAGCGTCGAAAGGGGGTAGCAATGTGGAACTAGTTCCTTGGTTGTGTTAGGGTAGACCATACAAACACAAAACAACAAGGTATAACCCACCTATTCGGAAGATTCACGATGTTTCGTCCGATACGGGAGTTTCAGCCTATAAGCGCGTGTAAACTCACGAGAGAGATGTGGATGTCGGTGAAGCGGCCCACACCCCGGAGTGAAATATTTGCCATACAAAGCACACAACACACCTATAATAACATGCTATGGCACAACCTTGCTTGTGTTGGGGTCCAGAAGATCCGGAGCCCCCCTCCGGTGAAACCCTACACCCGCTGGAGAAATACCGGACTTACACGGAAACACGCGGTAACGGCGTCGAAAGGGGGTAGCAATGTGGAACTAGTTGCTTGGTTGTGTTAGGGTAGGCCATACAAACATAAAACAACAAGGTAGAACCCACCTCTTCGGAAGATTCACGACGTTTCGTCCGATACGGGAGTTTCAGCCTATAAGCGCGTGTAAACTCACGAGAGAGAAGTGGATGCCGGTGAAGCGGCCCACACCCTGGAGTGAAATCTTTGCCATACAAAGCACACAACACACCTATAATATCATTCTATGGCACAACCTTGCTTGTGTTGGGGTCCAGAAGATCCGTAGCCCCCCCTTCGGTGAAACCCTACACCCGCTGGAGAAATACCGGACTTATACGGAAACACGCGGTAACGGCGTCGAAAGGGGCTAGCAATGTGGAACTAGTCGCTTGGTTGTGTTAGGGTAGGCCATACAAACATAAAACAACAACGTAGAACCAACCTCTTCGGAATATTCACGACGTTTCGTCCGATACGGGAGTTTCAGCCTATAAGCGCGTGTAAACTCACGAGAGAGAAGTGGATGCCGGTGAAGCGGCCCACACCCCGGAGTGAAATCTTTGGCATACAAAGCACACAACACACCTATAATAAAATGCTATGGCACAACCTTGCTTGTGTTGGGGTCCAGAAGATCCGTAGCCCCCCTCCGGTGAAACCCTACACCCCATGGAGAAATACTGGACTTATACAGAAACACGCGGTAACGGCGTCGAAAGGGGGTAGCAATTTGGAACTAGTTTCTTGGTTGTGTTAGGTTAGGCCATACAAACACAAAACAATAAGGTAGAACCCACCTATTCGGAAGATTCACGACGTTTCGTCCGATACGGGAGTTTCAGCCTATAAGCGCGTGTAAACTCACGAGAGAGAAGTGGATGCCGGTGAAGCGGCCCACACCCCGGAGTGAAATCTTTGCCATAAAAAGCACACAACACACCTATAATAACATGCCATGGCACAACCTTGCTTGTGTTGGGGTCCAGAAGATCCGGAGCCCCCCCTCCGGTGAAACCCTACACCCGCTGGAGAAATACCGGACTTATACGGAAACACGCGGTAACGGCATCGAAAGGGGGTAGCAATGTGGAACTAGTTGCTTGGTTGTGCTAGGGTAGGCCATACAAACCTAAAACAACAAGGTAGAACCCACCTCTTCGGAAGATTCATGACGTTTCGTCCAATACGGGAGTTTCAGCCTATAAGCGCGTGTAAACTTACCAGAGAGAAGTGGACGCCGGTGAAGCGGCCCACACCCGGAGTGAAATCTTTGCCATACAAAGCACACAACACACCTATAATAACATGCTATGGCACAACCTTGCTTGTGTTGGGGTCCAGAAGATCCGTAGCCCCTCCTCCGGTGAAACCCTACACCCGCTGGAGAAATACCGGACTTATACGGAAACACGCGGTAACGGCGTCGAAAGGGGGTAGCAATGTGGAACTAGTTGCTTGGTTGTGTTAGGGTAGGCCATACAAACATAAAACAACAAGGTAGAACCCACCTCTTCGGAAGATTCACGACGTTTCGTCCGATACGGGAGTTTCAGCCTATAAGCGCGTGTAAACTCACGAGAGAGAAGTGGATGCCGGTGAAGCGGCCCACACCCCGGAGTGAAATCTTTGCCATACAAAGCACACAACACACCTATAATAACATGCTATGGCCCAACTTTGCTTGTGTTGGGGTCCAGAAGATCCGTAGCCCCCCCTCCGGTGAAACCCTACACCCGCTGGAGAAATATCGGACTTATATGGAAACACGCGGTAACGACGTCGAAAGGGGGTAGCAATGTGGAACTAGTTGCTTGGTTGTGTTAGGTTAGGCCATACAAACACAAAACAACAAGGTAGAACCCACCTATTCGGAAGATTCACGACGTTTCGTCCGATACGGGAGTTTCAGCCTATAAGCGCGTGTAAACTCACGAGAGAGATGTGGATGCCGGTGAAGCGGCCCACACCCCGGAGTGAAATCTTTGCCATACAAAGCACACAACACACCTATAATAACATGCTATGGCACAACCTTGCTTGTGTTGGGGTCCAAAAGATCCGGAGCCCCCCCTCCGGTGAAACCCTACACCCGCTGGAGAAATACCGGACTTATACGGAAACACGCGGTAACGGCGTCGAAAGGGGGTAGCAATGTGGAACTAGTTGCTTGGTTGTGTTAGGGTAGGCCATACAAACCTAAAACAACAAGGTAGAACCAACCTCTTCGGAAGATTCACGACGTTTCGTCCGATACGAGAGTTTCAGCCTATAAGCGCGTGTAAACTCACGAGAGAGAAGTGGATGTCGGTGAAGCGGCCCACACCCCGGAGTGAAATCTTTGCCATACAAAGAACACAACACACCTATAATAACATTCTATGGCACAACCTTGCTTGTGTTGGGGTCCAGAAGATCCGGAGCCCCCCTCCGGTGAAACCCTACACCCGTTGGAGAAATACCGGACTTATACGGAAACACGCGGTAACGGCGTCGAAAGGGGGTAGCAATGTGGAACTAGTTGCTTGGTTGTGTTAGGATGGGCCATACAAACATAAAACAACAAGGTAGAACCCACCTCTTCGGAAGATTCACGACGTTTCGTCCGATACGGGAGTTTCAGCCTATAAGCGCGTGTAAACTCACGAGAGAGATGTGGATGCCGGTGAAGCGGCCCAAACCCCGGAGTGAAATCTTTGTCATACAAAGCACACAACACACCTATAATAAAATGCTATGGCACAACCTTTCTTGTGTTAGGGTCCAGAAGATCCGTAGCCCCCCTCCGGTGAAACCCTACACCCGCTGGAGAAATACTGGACTTATACGGAAACACGCGGTAACGGCGTCGAAAAGGGGTAGCAATGTGGAACTAGTTGCTTGGTTGTGTTAGGGTAGGCGATACAAACACAAAACAACAAGGTAGAACCCACCTCTTCGGAAGATTCACGACGTTTCGTCCGATACGGGAGTTTCAGCCTATAAGCGCGTGTAAACTCACGAGAGAGAAGTGGATGCCGGTGAAGCGGCCCACACCCCGGAGTGAAATCTTTGCCATACAAAGCACACAACACACCTATAATAACATGCTATGGCACAACTTTGCTTGTGTTGGGGTCCAGAAGATCCGTAGCCCCCCCTCCGGTGAAACCCTACACCCGCTGGAGAAATACCGGACTTATATGGAAACACGCGGTAACGACGTCGAAAGGGGGTAGCAATGTGGAACTAGTTGCTTGGTTGTGTTAGGTTAGGCCATACAAACACAAAACAACAAGGTAGAACCCACCTATTCGGAAGATTCACGACGTTTCGTCCGATACGGGAGTTTCAGCCTATAAGCGCGTGTAAACTCACGAGAGAGATGTGGATGCCGGTGAAGCGGCCCACACCCCGGAGTGAAATCTTTGCCATACAAAGCACACAACACACCTATAATAACATGCTATGGCACAACCTTGCTTGTGTTGGGGTCCAGAAGATCCGGAGCCCCCCCTCCGATGAAACCCTACACCCGCTGGAGAAATACCGGACTTATACGGAAACACGCGGTAACGGCGTCGAAAGGGGGTAGCAATGTGGAACTAGTTGCTTGGTTGTGTTAGGGTAGGCCACAAACCTAAAACAACAAGGTAGAACCCACCTCTTCGGAAGATTCACGACGTTTCGTCCGATACGAGAGTTTCAGCCTATAAGCGCGTGTAAACTCACGAGAGAGAAGTGGATGTCGGTGAAGCGGCCCACACCCCGGAGTGAAATCTTTGCGATACAAAGAACACAACACACCTATAATAACATGCTATGGCACAACCTTGCTTGTGTTGGGGTCCAGAAGATCCGGAGCCCCCCTCCGAAACCCTACACCCGCTGGAGAAATACCGGACTTATACGGAAACACGCGGTAACGGCGTCGAAAGGGGGTAGCAATGTGGAACTAGTTGCTTGGTTGTGTTAGGATAGGCCATACAAACATAAAACAACAAGGTAGAACCCACCTCTTCGGAAGATTCACGACGTTTCGTTCGATACGGGAGTTTCAGCCTATAAGCGCGTGTAAACTCACGAGAGAGATGTGGATGCCGGTGAAGCGGCCCACACCCCGGAGTGAAATCTTTGTCATACAAAGCACACAACACACCTATAATAAAATGCTATGGCACAACCTTGCTTGTGTTAGGGTCCAGAAGATCCGTAGCCCCCCTCCGGTGAAACCCTACACCCGCTGGAGAAATACTGGACTTATACGGAAACACGCGGTAACGGCGTCGAAAAGGGGTAGCAATGTGGAACTAGTTGCTTGGTTGTGTTAGGGTAGGCCATACAAACACAAAACAACAAGGTAGAACCCACCTCTTCGGAAGATTCACGACGTTTCGTCCGATACGGGAGTTTCAGCCTATAAGCGCGTGTAAACTCACGAGAGAGAAGTGGATGCCGGTGAAGCGGCCCACACCCCGGAGTGAAATCTTTGCCATACAAAGCACACAACACACCTATAATAACATGCTATGGCACAACCTTGCTTGTGTTGGGGTCCAGAAGATCCGTAGCCCCCCCTCCGGTGAAACCCTACACCCGCTGGAGAAATACCGGATTTATATGGAAACACGCGGTAACGGCGTCGAAAGGGGGTAGCAATGTGGAACTAGTTGCTTGGTTGTGTTAGTGTAGGCCATACAAACACAAAACACAAATAAAATAGACTTAGTGTGTGAAAACCCACTCGATAGTGGTGTCGGTGTAGTATGAATAAATGAAATTGACTTAGATCTCTCGATACATGGTAACGGTTGTGAATTTCTATATTTTAAACATAAAATATTAACATATTTATTTTATCAATTGATAGTAACTAATAAACATGCAGCCACAAAATAAGAAAAAGAAAAAAAATCACCTGTGCCGACGACAAAGCCGTCGGCATAGCACCTGGTAGGCCCTAGCCAGACGGCGCAGTACGGCGCAGGAACGTGTGCCGACGGCGTTTGGGCTGCCGAAGGCCACCGTCGGCCTCTTTGAGTCTGTGCCGACGGCTATCATGGTGCCGAGGGCCAGCGTCGGCCTCCTTGGCGTTGTGCCGACGGCCAACTTCGTGCCGACGGCCTCTGGCGTAGACTGGGGCTCCGACCCCCTGTGCCGACGGCACCCGACATTTGGCCGTCGGCACAGTTCCCGGCCGTCGGCGTACTCGACGATTCCTGTAGTGAGGCCGGTGGAGGCACCAGCGGTGGAGCGCTGCTGTGCACGGTGAACGACCAGATGCATAAGCGCGGGCTTAGCTGATGACGGTAGGGAGCACAGTAACGAGTTCACAGCTAGCAGGCACGCCAGCGTCGTACCTGTCCATGGAGAGCGTTTGTGCGATTATATGCATGATTGTGGAGCTGGCACAGGAGGCCGCTGAAACAAAAAAAAAGAGTGTGTGTGCAGCTTTCCGGCAGCGTCCGCATGATCTTGGACCTGCTTCCCGACATGAAGTTGCAGGGTCCGGTGAAGGTACTCTATCCGTTCCAAATTACTTGAGTTTCATTTGTCTACCTATAGATGTATGTATCTAGACATGTTCTAGTGTATAGATGCATCCGTATTTGGACAAATGGAAGTCAAGTATTATGGAACGGAGGGAGTAGTAATTTAGCATGATCGGGTCAGGTCAGCACGATCAACCTCCAGACCTAGCAAGTTGGCTTCTCCGATCACGTCCAGAGAAAATATCAACTCCTACCTCCTCATCTTCTCCTCACAAATTCGAATTGGCTAGCTTGGTTGTGACTACTTTCCTTAGCTAGCTAACTTCATGTACAGATGGAATTGCTTTTGGCGAATTGCTTCTTCGGAAACAAAACACCCTAAAGGCATGCTTTGATTGCACGCGAGTATTGAGTTGTCTTTATTTCTGGTATCATTTATAGGGGTATTAGTTACACATCTATATATGACAGCTTTTGTGTAGCTAACCTAGTAATTCCTACAATAATCGGATAGTGCTTATTTCAAACAACGTATTACAGGAGCTCCCCTTTTGGTGTCGGAGATATCGGAAGATGAAAGCAATAGTTTCTACATCTTCATCATGCAAGTTGCAACCCATGACACAGATGCGGTTTGCAGTCCTAGTGTGCCTTTTTGTTTCCTTGTAGTAATGGGTTAACTATCTTCTCACAGATGAAAAATCCAACACCTGCAATTCCCACGAGCTCAGAGATTGAACACCGCAACCATGGTCAACTTCGTGTCTATCTCTGTCCCCGATTCGATGTCATCTGGTCCGGTCAACAAGCTGAAATTGAGCATCTCCCAGATGAGGCCAATATCGCACTACAACATCTTCTCCATCGAGCAGTGAGTGTCAGCTGCGAGAGCACCCCTTGGGCAACCCACATGGCCACATGACAATATCGTGGTCGTCTCGGACATCGCGGCGTTCTAGGAGACGATGTCAGGTCGTGACATCTGGGCGGACTCGGCGGGCGCATTGGCTGCTATGCTTGCTCTCCTTGTGCAGTAGCCTGGCGCGGGGGCGGTTGCAGGCCATGATGGACTGGATATTAACGTACATGGCGTCACAGAGGTGCCCAAGGGTGTCCGGCAAGCCGTCGTCGTGGAGTAAGGCATGAGGGCGCGCATCAAGGTCAACATGGCTGAGCAGATCGTCTGTCTCGCAGCCATGCCCGCTGTTACCGTGGTCAGCAAAGCCGCCTGGTGCATAGAGTCGAAGGCCAGGCTTCAGTACAGGCGGCGCGTGGCCATCAAGAGCTTCGACGTCCACGAGCCGGCGTTCCGCGCGGATCTCGCCGACTGCTCGTCTCCACCATCAGCACGTCCAAGTTCCAACTTCTCTACTTATGGGAGGGCGATGGAAAGAACATGCTCGTCAACAAGTACGTGGGCAACGACACACTTAAGGATCACGTGAGTAGTGGAGAACGCGCTTGGAAGGGGATGCTGACTGCGGAGCGTGCGATCGAGCACGTCCACTGCGGCATTACCACGCCATCGTCCAGGGCAACGTTGATTCGTACAACATCCTTCTCGACACGAGTTAGAAGCCAGACAGATTGACGACAAATTCAACAGCTCTGGAGACATCATAGTCAGCTTAAAGGTTGCGGCGGCGGACACATGATTCGCCTATTCTAGGTATCCGATCGACGTACGCGATGAGTCTCGCTTTGGCCTTCACCTTCGGCTGTACGTTCTTATCCTATGGCGTGGGTGCCTCCAATCCTTTGCTTTATAATAGGCCAAGCCTGAAGCGATGCGTTAGAGCTTGTAGTGTATCCGTGAGGGACTCCTTTATACCTAATCGATCGGGATATCAGATCGTTTCTAAATCGGTCTTTTTGGCGTAAGAAACAAAACTAAGGACATGTACGTTGACACCAACCAAAACGAAACACAACAACAAAAACAAAACGTTTTTCCACTTACCCGTGGCAGGGTGGGTAATTTGTGTCTAACTTTAGGAGCAGTATCAATGACCTACCAAATCAAACCAAACGAAGAAAGCCTTAACGCATTTATTTTATTTTATATTTTATATATATATATAATATATATAATATATATATATATATATATATATATATATATATATATATAGACACACACACTAGCGCAATGCCCGTGTGTTGCAACGTCTCTATCGCATCGAGTTTTGCCGTGATGAGACCTCTTCTGACTCAACTTAATAAATTTTCATTAAAGCAAACCTGACACTTTGTTGCAACGGGATAAAACATCACACAACCCTACCAAAATAAGCAAGCCTCAAGAAACCCGCACCCTGATACACATAAAGATTCACATCCTCGATTTCACATTTTTCTTTGTTCTATAATTGTAATGAACGACAACATATTAAGAGGAAAATGAGATTTAAAAACAAAACTGAAATTATTGGCAGAAGCTGCAAGCATAGGAAAACAAACATATTATTTACGACCCAATTGTTTCTATTTTCCTAGGCTAGCCATCCAATTAAACTGGTGCATCTATGTTTATTTACAGCCCAACGTCGAAATTGGTAGCATACCACGTTAGAATGAAAAGATGATAGTTTGTACATTTAGCCGAAGGAAAAGGTGGGTTACTGTAAATAAAACTTCTGGAGTTTCGGTATTAATAGATCCTTCCATGGGTTATAGAATAATAAGGTAAGGCTGTTGATAAACATAAACTTCAGTAGTTTTATAGGATCAACAATGAACCGTGATATGGAAAGCATGAGTTTACTTGCCTATCTTTTTTTTTTTTTTTGAAACGTGGCAAAAGCTTTGCCTTTTCTATTGACTAGGAACATGCCCGTGCGTTGCAACGGGAGAGAGAAAATTGTTGTGGAGGCAGTCCGACATAGTGGGAAGCTTACATATTCTGTCTATTTCACTTATCTTTTTTTTATGCTTGCCTTTCTAAGCATGTTTTCTCTGAATTTCGTAACTAAATTCCGGTCCGTTAGATAGTTGATATTGACAGCACCAAAATTGCAAAGTCTAGACGTTACAAAGTAGATTAATACAATCAGAGATAAGAAGGTTGTTGCAAATGCTGACCTTGAATTTGCATGTAAAGGAAAAGTATGCCAACAACAAGATACATATAATTGACTCAGAGGGAGCAAGAAATATACCAAGAATAATTGACTCAGAGGGTTCTTTTGTTCTTCGGGAGCCTACCCCTATTCAAGAAAAAATACACATGTTCAGATTTCTAATGATGGACTTGGGCAGAGATGCGATCTGAAAGTATAGAGCCTGTAAATGAATCATTTGCACAATTGAAAGCACATTTAGACACAGTTTGCTAATCTTTACGTAGAGGAAAAAATAGGCAAGTACATTTCCTCTGTACCTTCAAATGTGGCCAATAAAAGAAGTGTACATATCTTCCATCTTGTGAACAAAGCACACTATCCACAAACTATAGAATTCCAGGAGCAACTGATTATAGATAAAAAAAACATATGTAAACAGTCAGGTATATGCATAGCACCGAAATGGCAACATGACAATTAATTAGCCCATCAGGACACATCTAATTAGCCAAAGCACCACACTCTCCCTTTCAACATGCATCAACTCTGACAAAGATTTAACTCTAACTCCAAAATGCCAACAACCCAAAGCAGTTATGATATCTCTCCGTCACAATCCTCTGCCATAACTAATACTACGTTTCGGTCTTGGCACGTGTGCTCATAATACTGGATAATGGACAAACCATGGGGTTAAGAGAAAAGATGTACCATCTACATTACATGAATGATTATCAAGCTACATTACACCTATATATCAGTTCTCACATTGCTCCATCAGTACAAACAATCAAAAACAAGTTTTTCAAACACAAATATAATCATACACAGGGAAAAAAAATTCCAGTTCCATTCAGAATGTCGAGCTTCTTCGATAATGCAATGTGTGCACGCTGTAACACCAGTTTCAGATGAGAGCCAGAAATAGCAGAGGGCATGCACGAGAAAGTACTGAACACAAGGCCACCCAGGTTCTACCACATTTGGTACTGATTCCAAATACATCATGATAACTGAATGTGCTAATAAGTGGCAAAACAGGTCTGTCTACTACACTATGCACATCTGAAGCTAAAACGATTGAAAGCTTAAGTACATGCTATATATTTGGTATTGTAGGCTGCCAGCAAATACTATTTAGACATGTATTCACATTAGATGATTAAATCTCACTGAACATGTGAACTAAAATCACACCATACTTTATTTTCTGCAGCTATGATAATCACGGAAGTGGACAAAAAACGAATAGAAAATATTAAGGGGATGGATCGGCCAGAATGACAAAGACCATATTCGTTTACCGTTTTAATCTCCTGTACAACTTTGTCTCACTACATCATCGATCTGACAAAGACAGAAATGAATCATTACGGTCATCAAAACACTATTATTAATTAGTATCCTTCAGCCCGATATTTGGGGCAAAATGCAACAAACAAGGAAAAGTCAAAATCATGTAAAGGGCAGACGTTCTGAATGTGGGCAAGCAAGTTCAGTTATGAGTCGACTGGCTGCTGGAGGGTGGTGTCGAGGTCGCCATGGTGGTCCTTGGGGGCGAGAAGGTTGACCTCCTGCCTAGAGGTGCCACGTCCATGGCTTCCCTACTGTCCGCGAAGACTCTGGTGCCAGCCCTCGCGCGCGGCGGCTTGACAAGCTCACGACCTCCTCGTCGCGGGGTTAGGGAGATGTAGGCGCTGGTTCAATCGCCAGTTGGGACTGAAGTAGAAATCAAGAGGGAGCGCAGAGCCGGTGAAACGCCGGCGCGGGGCCTCGATTGGATTGAACATAGGCCGACCCTGGTGTGTAGGAAGGAGGGACGTCGGGCGTGCAAGAGAGAGGGCCAACGAGTGGCAACCCTCAGTCCCGGCGAATAGTGGCGTGACGTGAACTCCTGCCGGCGCCTAGACTGCGGCGACGCGGGATCTAATGCCCGCGTGGGGGCTTCAATGTGGTGGCGGAGAGGGAAGTCTCAGGCGAGTAGGCCGGGATCTAGGCGCAAAGCTGCTGCGGCAGGCCAAGCGGGATCTAATCTTTTGCTGGAGTGCTCACGTCGAGCGCCGTGCGCGCTGTTGATTGAGCCTTAATTGATGGCGAAAGTTAGGGGAAAGTCGCGTGGAAAAAATTGCGGAAGGAGGAGCGCAACCAAGCCAGGAGCGAAACGCCCTCTCGACGGACGACAGAACGCGGGGATGCTCGACGACAGGATGCGTTGGACGGTTGAAGGAACCAAAATTTTCTTTTAGATAGGAGAGATATAGGAGAAGCAAATATATAGGACAAGGCCTAAAAAAGAAAAATATAACTCGATCCACACCGGCCCCGAGGCCGCGCTCCACACGGGTCGACGACCAAGTTGCCCGAACAACCAAGGCCCACACCAAGACTCCACAAACGCAACACGGCGGAGTAGAGAGACCGGAGCCGCCGCTCCGACATCCACGCCGGCTCCGAAGCCGCGCACCACACGGGTCGACAACCATGACGCCCAAACGACCAAAGCCGACACCAGAAGACTCGACGCCCCACAGCGGAGACGTAGCATCCGGAGCCGCCGCTCCGACATCCCCGCCAGCCCCAAGGCTGCGTCCCAAATGTGCCGACGACCACGACGCCCGAAACGCCCGAAGTCGACGCACCACCACCTCAACGCCGAGCGACGGAGGTGAGAACCCGGAGCCACCGCTCCGGCATCCACGCCGGCCCCAGGGCCGCGTACCCCCAAGACGAAGGCGAAAACTCGCCGCCGCCAGCCACCATCACTCCACAGGTCCCGCTGGTCGGTGGAACATCCAAGGCGAGGCCCCAAGAGGCAAGCGACGCAGGAGCGCCGCCCTCGCCCGATCCCGAGGATCTGGGGGTTTCCCCCGGAGAACCCGGTGTGAAGAAGCGGGAGCACCACCCCCGACGACGCCTCCAAGAAGGTCGCGGCGCCCAAGGGCGTCGCCGTCGCCGGCCCAGCCGAGATCCGGGCTAGGCTTTCGCCCGGTGGTGTGCCGCAAACCCCAACGACCGCCCAACGGGGACCGACCAAACCGCCAACAGTGCGTACCGCCAAACCGTGTCACCTCAAAACAACGGCCGCAGCACGCCGACCACGGCCCACCCGCAGTCGCAAGCTCCGGGGCCGCCGCCCCGACTTCCACTTCCCCGGGTAGGTGGTGAGAGCATCCCGGCAGCGCCTCCAAGAAGGGATCGCGACGGCGGACCGCCCCCGCTGCCGGCTCCAACCAAGGCCGGAGAAAGCTTTCACCCGATCTCCACCACCCGACCACCACCTCCGCTCGCCTGAGCCACGGCAGCAGCACGCCGACCTCGGGCCACCCGCGGCCGCCAAACTCCGGGGCCGCCGCCCCGGCCTCCTCCAGCCCGACCAAGCCCACTGCCACCCGGAGGCGCCGAACACCTCCCGCTGCAGCCCCACACGGGCAACCACACCGGTCGCCACCACGGATCCGCTCCCCGGCAGCATCTCCCCCACCCAGCGCAAACGTGCTCGAGCAACAAGCCGCAGCACCCCTCCATCGCCGTCCGCGCCACCCCCGTGCCGGTGCAGCAGCGTCCAGCACCGGCCGCACGCCGAGGACGGCCGCCACCAGGGCCCGACGGGCCCAGATCGGGCCCGCCAAACCCACCTCCCGCCAGACCCAAGAGAGGAGCCAGCCGCGCGCCGATGACCCTCCACCTCGCGCCACCGCGACCGGCAGAGCGCGCCGCGCTGTCGCCACCTTCCCGGGGCCGCCGCCCCGGCCTCCGGACTCCACTACGACGGGGCGCAGCCAGAGGACCCCGCCCACCCAATTTTGAGGAACGAGGGCCGCCGCCAACGCGGCGAGGGCCAGCGGCAGCGGCGGATGGGAAGCGCGAGGGGAGGACGGCCGGCGGCGCTAGGATTGACGCCCCGGGTCGCCAGGGAGACGACACGGGAGCCCTTCGTTGGTCCCCTATCATTTTAGTAGCCCGGTCTCAAATGAAGGAAAACATTATTGACTACAAAAGGTTTACATTATATATTTTGCACGCTCCATATAAGCCTTGAAGTAACGGAAGCTGTTTAAGTACAAAACTAATTTAGGCCTCTCCCCGACTGAATATATCTAAATTTTACATGAACATGTCCCGGTCTATGTATTCATGTATCCACCATAGGACGTGCGTGAATATTGACTAATAAATAGGAACATGAAACCATAGTTAATTAAAGAGAGAAGCTAAGGGCTCTGACCTACCTGAATACTTTAACTGAACCGATGTGCTGAACATACGTGAACTGCAGTCATCCCTAACGAAGTGAACATGGAATTTGATATCATTACATTATTGGCTCAATCCACCAAGGACGTAGGCACTAAGCAACGAACCTTCAAAAGTCATTATTCCATGAGCAATCTCGTGATCCAACGGATGAAGAGCAAACAGAAAAAAGAGTGTGACGACCTGCAATGAACAGGCCATGAATCTGTCTTCCTAGTGTTGTGTGATCAATAGGCAAAGTAGATCCCATCTGACGATTTGGAACAGAACTTCCGAATCAGCAATGTCAAGCTGGGTTTCGATATCGATCGAGGGAGTTGTATCCTCTTTATACGGGTATTCATGGCCGCTTGGCAGTACATAGTTTGTGATGGAGCAGGAGCCGTGTTCGTTCACGTTTATTTCTAGGAATTTACCCAGGTGAATCAGCGATCACAAGGAGCAGGAGCAGAGGAGCAGCGTTCGTTGAGGTTCTGTCGAGGCTTGGTTCCAGGGCCAACCCAAATATATATACTTACAAAACCGAAAAAAGCCCAATCGCCCATCAAGTTTACTCTGATCCGTTTCTTATTAAGCGTGGATTGGTGCGCAGGTTTCCGTTTCTTATTAGGTACCGACTGGTGCTCAGGTTTTGGCGTACCAAGCTTTTTGTTTACATTCCTTGTTGGGCCTTGCGGCTTCATGCGCACAAGACGTGCGACCTGTGGCTCGCTGAGGCTGACGACGTTTTTTTTTTTGGATATGGCTAAACAAACTGGAACGTGTGCGTATATGTTTTCATGAGGGAGATAAGAAAAACAAACCGGTATGTTATGACTTATATATATTAGACACACACACAAGCAAAGTGCCCGTGCGTTGCAACGGGTTAATCTTTTTTAGGTCGTGGAAAAGTATAAATTCAGTATTAAGTTTAGCTAGTTTTCTTAAGTTCAACTCTGCATCTTTCGTTATATATGTAAATCTTGGGAAATTGATGTGCACTAAATATTAGTATATCTCATAGGTATATCATTTCCAATATCCAATTGTACTTAGAATCCTATTTTCCGGAACATATCAAACAAAACACAAATTACCATTTATGTGAAGTCATCACTCAATAATTAAAATCATTCTAGTTTAATATAGAGGGAGGACACAAACTCATATTTTTGCGAATTAGATGAAGTTATGACCTTTGGCCAGGTAATTCCAGAATATTGAAATAGGTTCCCTAGTTGCTCCCATGAGGCAGATGTCCACAATAGAACTGATGTGGATACTGTAAATAAGTTGCAGAGAAAATTTATGTACTTGTATCAAAGATAATGAAAAGGATTGATCATTTGTACCTCTGTTGGTTTTAGTAAATTTTGTACCTTTCAGAAAACTCCAGGTCGAACAATATGTGAGAAAGCTTTCAAATTTGCATACCATTTTCTGTTGAATACTTCAATGATAAGGAAAGGAAAGTACATTTTAAGCACCAAAGAACATGTTCTAGGAAATGCAACTCCAAACCCAGCTAGCTATAGTCATAGCTTACTGGGTAAATATAAACAACAATACGAAAAATAATATTCCAAACGAAGCTTGCTAATGCTATTGAAAAATATCAAGCAAGCTACAGCCAAGTCTTATTAGTTGCCCAAAAAAAAACATGAATTCGGGAATTGCAAGAGCAAGAAAGTCAGTGAGATAAATGTGCTCATTTCTCCAAACATATACTCCCTCCTTCTCGAATCAATTGCCATGGATTTTTTTAAATACGGATATAAACGTATTTTAGTAAATATGTACATCCATATTTTGCCAAATTCAACACGATTAGTTTGAGACGGAGAGAGTACAACATTGGTACGCCGTCTTCTTTCTTCTCCGCAATTTTATCCGTGCCAGTTAGCAGTCCTGTTGTTCTTGCGTTGTCTGACTTGATTGCTGTCCCAGCCCAATGGCCGGACGCCGTCTTTCTTTCTTCTCTAGGAGAAGGCTCCTGTTTCCCAGTTCATCACCTGCGAGAGAGGTAACTGCATCATTGAATCGGTTCGGTGGCATGTCCTTCACACGACCAACAAATTAATGGCGAGCTCCATGTCTTTGGTATCTGCATCTTCATGCACTCTTCCCATCAGAGGAGACGACCCTACCCAATCCACAATTGATTCTCTTGGAGGAGGGGCGCCGCCATTCTCTTCTGGGCGATGCCGAGGAAGCCCGGCCGTCAGCGCTGGCTGTAGACCGCCTCCGGCGCGGAGATGTCGAGCGGGATATTCGTGGCGGCGAAGAAAGGAGCACACGGAGAGGTGGGATAGGGCTGCCGGCTGGAGGCGATGTACCGTACCCGTTTTCTGTTCGATTTTTTTTTGTTACCCGATCGCGCAGCTGTACGCGCCTAGGTTTCTTCGAGGATTGCACGCGCAGGAATTTTAGGCCTTGGGCCAGCCAGCTTCGGTCGGCGTCAGACGCGTCAGGAGTCCAGGTTGTCTATGATTCAACCCCAGCCCAACTGCGTACGGAATAACACGCGCAGAAACTTTTCTGTCCGGCCGCCAATAAATAGACAATCTTTCTTAGTGTTTTCTCGGGTTTTGTTCAGAGAAGTTTAGCCATTGTGCAAATTTTATTTGTCCACGCTCGTAGCGGCTAGTGCGACCGTCGGCATTCTTTGGGAACTCTAACTTTGTCTTGACACTATTATTCATCTACCATATCCGCAATTTTAGATTGCTCATACAATTATTTTCTTGCTTGTTCTTCGATTTGCTCGCAGGAAAATTCCTTCGTGGACAGATTGATCGTGCCATTGGTTCGGTCGATAACATCGTGGAGTTGGTTCAGCGATTGCCGTGGATATCAGTCGTGTACGGTTCTCCCTATACGGTTCGTAGCCGGATCGTGAGGGTCAAGTACTACACAAATCGTAGTTACCCTCTCTCATCGAAAGATCGGGAACCCTAGGTTACGTCACTTTTGATAACTGCTTGCACAATCTTGATAAAGTTTTGCAGAGATGTGAGGAAACTAATCTTATTCTTAATTGGGAGAAGTGCCACTTTATGGTAAATGAAGGAATTGTTCTTGGACATAAAATTTCTGAAAGAGCTATTAAAGTTGACAGAGCTAAAGTGGAAGAAACAGAGAAAATTCCCTGTCCTAGGGATGTTAAAGGTATTCGTAGTGTTCTTGGTCATGCTAGTTTTTATAGGACGTCTATTAAAGATTTCTCTAAAATATCACATCCTCTTACTAATGTTCTTCAAAAACATGTACCTTTTGTTTTTTATGATGATTGTAAGGAAGCTTTTGAAACTATAAAGAAGGCTTTAACTACTGCTCCTATTGTTCAACCACCTGATTGAAATTTGCCTTTTGAAATTATGTGTGATGCTAGTGATTTTGCTGTAGGTGTTGTTCTTGGACAACGAGTAGATAAGAAATTGAATGTTATTCATTATGCTAGTAAGACTCTTGATGCTGCAAAAAAATTATGCTACCACTCAAAAATAGTTCTTAGTTGTAGCTTTTGCTTGTGAAAAATTTAGACCTTATATTGTTGATTCAAAAGTCACTATTCATACTGATCATGCTGCTATTAGATACATTATGGAAAAAATATATGCTAAGCCTAGGCTTATTAGATGAGTGCTGATTTTATTGATTTTGCATATCGTGGATAGGAAGGGTGATGAAAATTTTGTTGCTGATAACTTGTCTAGATTGGATAACATTGCTTATGACCTATTCCGGTTAATGATATTTTTCCAAATGAACAGTTGGCTGCGATAAAGGTAAACTCCCAAGATAGTCCTTGGTATGAAGATTATGCTAAATTTATTGTTTCCAAGTATTTGCCTCCAACATTTACAAACTCAACAAAGAATGAAATTCTTTTATGATTTGGGGCATTATTTTTGGGATGACCCACACTTATATAAAAATAGGTAGATGGTATTGAAGGGGTCGTTGCATAGAAAACAAAAATTTCCTACGCGATAGACACCCGAAAGGCAACATCTAAATCTAGAAGATGAAAGCAACGGGCATAGAGAGAGTCCTAAGAAGAACATACCCTCGAAGACACCAAGAGTTACAAGATCAAATCTCGTTGTTGGCGTAGTCATACTCACACCGATACCGAGAGCGAGAAGATGTGCCGCAATCCGGCGGTGCCTCCGTGATCGGTCACACGTACGGTTGATGACGACCTCCGTTCCCTCGATCAGCGGGGCAGCGAAAGTAGAGGATCCCTCGGAACCAGCAGCACGACGATGTGGTGTGGTGGAGACTTTGTTCAGGGCTTCGCCAAGCGCATGAACATGAGGTGGATCAGCGGGAGGATGGAGATGGAGATGACACCAAGTGTGGTGAGGGAGAGGGATCTCATGCCCTCTATTTATAGGAGGGGAGGCAGCCACGAAATTTTGGTGCCTCCACCTCTCTCATCATGTGGGATCCACTCAACTCACTCATTCTCTCATCAATTCCCACAAAATTCCAAGGGTTTTCTTTAATAAATAAATAAATAAATTTATTTCTTTATTTTAATATTTGTTAATCCTATTAATAGACATTAACACTTACCCCTTGAACTATTTGTTAATCACACATTAACATATACCACCTTGAACTATTTCAATATTCCCCGAAACAATTCAGGTGACTATTTCAATATTCCCCGAAACAATTCCGGTGTTGTCTAAACTTTTCTCCGATATTCCATATCCTCTCAAATGCGTCATCGAACCTTAAGTGTGTCACCCTACGGTTCGCGAATAACATAGACATGATCGAGACTCCTCTCCGATCAATAATCAACAGCGGGATCTGGAGATCCGTGATGACTCCTATATTCAACGATGACTCTCGTGATCGTGTGAACCATCAACGTCGTGACTAATTCCCTCTGTCTCGTGATATTTTACTTGTCGAGATTCGATCATTGGTATCAACCATACCTTGTTCAATCTCGTTACCGACAAGTACTCTTTTCTCGTTCCCATGATATAATATCCTTGTGATCATATCACGTGCTTGCAAGAGGTGTCGATGTGATATAGAGGGCCGCAGTATATCTCTCTTGATCCATGATCCTCAACTAATACTTTCCGAATACCTAACGACACCTTTATAGTCACCCTGTTACGGTGTGACGTTTGATGACATCAAAAGCACCCTTCCGGTATCAGTGATTAACATGATCTCATGGTCTAAGGAATAAGTTACTTCGTATGTTTGATATAACAATGAAACTTAATGACTTGATCGCATTGCTATATTCACTTTGGGTATATGTTCATCACATCATTCTTCTAATGACATGACCACGTTATTAACAACATCCAATGTTCATGATCAGGAAACCTTGATCATCTATTAATCAACGAGCTAGTTAAAAGAGAGGCTTTACTAGGAACCATTGTTTGTTTATTAAACATACATGTATCAACGTTTCCGGTTAATACAGTTATAGCATGAAGAATAAACATTCATCATAAACAAGGAATAAGATAATAACCATTTTATTATTGCCTCTCGGGCATATTCCCTTCAGTCTCCGACTTGCACTAGAGTCAATAATGTCAGACCACGGACCCAGAGATATACATACTGTTATGTGCTCCTAGCCATGGACTCACAAGGGCTTCAGGGTTACCAGCCCCGGACGCAACAAACAACGGCAGGCAGACTGGATTCATCGGCACGTAGTCCGGATCCGCAGTCTACTACTCCTTGTATCCAAGCTAGTCATAACCAACTATGCATATCAAAGCGTCCACGAATCGAATGAAACTGAAGGAAACGGGACCAAAGCTATATAGATATGCTATGTGTCCAGAAAGTGCAACAACAATCGAGGGTTACTGGGGTTACCTCGCCCTAGGACGAATCACATCGGCAGGCGGGATCGGACATGGATCATCAGCTCCACAACCCCTCGACTGCGACAACTATGGAGGCATATCCAAAAATGCATAACAATGAGCTCGAAACCAACAACCTATCAAAGCAGCACTCTAGACATGAAGCTTTATTAAACATGTGTTACTAGAGTATAGCTTACAAGCAGAGGTCACACGACCCAACATTACATAAGACAACGGAAGGCAAATTATGTTGCTAATCAAAAAGAACCAAAAAGGCCTAAGAGGCCGCAACATAAGGCAACGTCCCAGCCCATAGATTCCAGGCTGCTACCTGGGAACCCCAAACTACTCGTCGATGTCCACGTTGAAACACCACCGAAGTGAAGAACTCCACCTGAACCAAGTTGAAGCAAACATGAGTACGGGAGTTACTCAACAAGACTTAGCTAACCTATTATATATCTGATGTTCCGGAAAAGGGTTTTATGAAGGTTATTTTGCGTAAAGCCATCTTTGTTTTCCAAGTGGATGAAGGATAGCACGTCTCAAGGAGTGTTTTCAAAACATATGAGGAAGCTACTTAACTACTGAAATCATCATGTTTTCATTCCACCGACATTATTTCCCAGAAACTCTCACACTACAAGGATCACCCCTCCCGGCATCTCCGAGGAGGCACCCTTCAATCATTGTCAAGATATTTTACGCCACTTTCAAGTTATCTACGACCTCGTGTCTTACACCAAGTCGTCCTTAACCGTGGACACGGCTTTTCGAAAGATTTATCCCTACAGGGATCCAAGAAAATAAAATTTCAAAATGATTTATGGAAGTTTTCTTTTAAATTTTCTATAGAAACTATTCCCTGAAAACATAGCCAAGTACATGTATTCTACCTTTGTTTTCACTACACTATAAAATGTTATTTTATGTTTTCTTGACTTTTATTTGTTCCTTGGTATATGGACTACAAATCCATAAGCTTGGTTTGATTTTTTAAATAATAAAATAATCTTTTGCTTTTTGTTTTTGTGGAATAAAAATAAGGCAGAAAAGGGCATTTTTAGAAAACAGAGAAAAATAGAAAGTACACCTTTTCCCACTTTGTTTTCATAGCCTTAAACTATTGAAAATTTGTTTTAAAAAGATGTTTCTGAAATTTTACAACATGTTTAACAAACCCCAACTTGGAAAACAAAAATTGGAATCCATTTGGTCTCTACAACAATCTAAACTTTTTGCTCATTCTTCTGTTTTCCAACACTTACAAAAATTCCTAAGAGTTAACTGAATTTTCTGAATTTTTGAACAGTGACAGATACGATTTTGGACAGATGTTTTATTTGCCTTTTCTTGCAAGTTTTGAAGTGAGACTTTGCCTAGGGTGTTGACCAAGTTGTGTACTCGACCGGGGACCATTTTCTTTGCTTCTAGAAGCTTTAAGGAGAAAGAAAATGTGTGGGAAAGAGGAGGAGACAATGCTGATGTGGCAAGGTATGGGCTCACATGCCTTGGCCCATTGTGGCCACACCTTGCGCTCATCTCCACTCCAAAGGCCACATCTTACTTGACCCTTGCTAAGACTTTCCCCTTGGCACAATGAAAACTTTGGACATGCCCAGAGTGCCCAAATGCCAACCATTGTGATGAGCCTGAGGGCACTTTTGCCATTTGAACAAAACCCATGGCTATAAGCCATCCCACCCAGGTCCCTTGCACCACTAGCCACCCCACACCCTCCACTCACGCCCCAAGCAAGGAGAAGCCAAGACTTAGCCCCTGTGAGCTCCACGAGCTCGAGCTCCACGCGGCCACCGAGAGCACGACCAAGGTGGTGCACCGCACCCGAGCCTTCCCATCCCTCCTCACCACCCTAGCTGGACTTCCCGTGTCGTGTGCACTCGCCCTGACCCCTCCTTGTCCCTCTTGCTTGCAGAATGACCTCCGCCGTCCGAGTCGCCGCCGTGGCGCACGCGGTGCCCCGTCGACTGGCGCCGCGCCCGCGCCTAAAGTTGACGCCCCTCTCCCCTACGCCACGCCCTCGCTCCACGAGCCCCACGGTGAGCACCGCGGCAGTAGCCGTTTCTCCTATCGCCTCCTGTGAGAGGGAGTAGAGGGAGAGGAGCACGAATGCCCCGCGCCGTTGATCTGTGGATCAATGGGCGTCGTTTGAACCTGTCCGTTTCCCGCGCAATCAGCGCGCGTGCGCTGCGTTTGGGCCGCGCTGTGCCAAGCCAGCCCGTGTGTTGTTTTAGTTTTTCTTTTAAAATCCGTGCAGAAATATGTTTGTTTACTTTTGCCTTGTTAAAAATAGATTTCATGCAAAATAAAAATCAACCAAAATTCATGGCACTAGTTATATGTTTTCTTAACCATATAAACTTGGTAGATCTAAGTTTTGACTTTTATTTTTTTCACCATACATGTTTTTCCACAGAGTGTCTGTAAAAATGTTTTTGGCATAACTTTTTGGATCTGTATCCATTTTGGTCAAACTAAATTGTGTTGAGTAGCTAGTGAATAGATCTATCTATAGAACTTGGCCTAATATCAACGTGAGTTACCAAGTAGAAATGCCATGCGTTTTGGTAAATGACCAGTAGGCTTTTCTAGGATTTTTAGAATGAGTTTAAAAATGATTTTTTTTAGATAAATCCAATTGTATGAGTTTGAATATGTTTATATCTACCTAGTCCTATCTTGGATTAGATTTTGGAGCCCTAGACTATTTTTGGTGAGCATTCTTAGAAACAGCAGTTTTTCTGTTTTCTTATTATGTGTGCACTTGTTTGAAATTAAATGTGTGATTGATTGAGATTTTTTTCCTAGAATGTAATAATGTGTTGACACTTGTTATTAGGATGTTTTATTGTGATATAACTACCTTAGAAAGTGTGTGCGTGTTTGAAAAGAAAGAGAAATAGAAATAGCATTTGTTATTTTCCTACTTTATTAATTGAATTATTGTGTGAGCCAATCTTTGTAGATTTGTTATACCTAAGTGTTGATGTGCTTGAGTTGAGTCTAGTACAATTTTGGTACTGTTATTTTTATGTTATTATCTCTGTTAGATTGCACTTTATTTTGTAGCAAAGCATGTGTAACATTTGTTGTTTTCTTTCACTAGTATGAATAGCCATGGATTGTTTGTTTTAATAAACTAGCAAAATTGCCCGTGTGTTGCAACAGAAAACAAAAAATTGCATTGCGGAGGAACAAAAACTAAATTCTTGTTGGTGTTGCTGCCACGTGTCACTGAAGCACGATCGCATACAGGTGCCCTAAATGCCTCCTTTGAATGTTGTTTTACCTTGGTCACGTAGGTGCGCTAGCTCTAAGAGAGGCATGTGCCGCCATAGCCACCTCAGTCAACTATGCGGTTAGGTGGCGCGAGTGTCTTCTCCGCTTTCCGCTTCAATCAGTCCACCTGGTACACATGCGCTAACATCACCTCAGCCCACTCCGCCGGGAACAAATTTATGTAATGTCATCACTAAACATGAGAAAGTCTCTTCAAGAAGTATTTTTGATCTCACAAAGCATTGAAGGTTTCTAATTATTGTACATTTTCATCTTATGATGGATGAAAAAAGCATTTACATATTGCCAGTTTAAAAAGTAGTACATGAAAGAACGGACATTAAGAATCATGTGTGTGTGATTGTGCATTCACCCGTCTCAAAATTAGTAGCTTTTCTTTCCAAGATATTTCACAGTGCCCAAATCTTGAATTTGCTGAAAGCTATTCTGACAAACTTCACCGAGCCGGTTCAAAATGAAAGTGGCATCGTTCCGGTTCTAGCAGCAGTTTCTCCGAGACGATGCAGGCGAGAGTGGTTGCAGCGTCCCCAAGCTCAGCTTGTCGTGTAGCCATCCTCGCATCGGAGTTGCAGAAGAGCGAGGCACTACAGGAAACGCGCGATACGCCGACGGCCTGAAGCCGTCGGCACAGCAACGATTCCCGTCGGCACAGTGTCGTCGGCGTATCGCTCGTCGGCTCAGCCCCTCTGGCCGTCGGCACACCAAAACCCCGTCGGCACAACATACTTGTGGGTCCCACCTGGTCTGACAGTGGGCCCATGCTGTCAGGCCACGAGCGGCTGGTGGAGGCAATGGTGCCGACGGCAATGCCGTCGGCACAAAGTGCGACACGTGGCGCCACCTGGTGCGTTCCTGGGCAGGGGCTATGCCGACGGCAATGCCTTCGGCAGAGGCCTGACCATTTGGTCAGCGCAGGCCCTGTGGAACTAGTTGCTTGGTTGTGTTAGGGTAGGCCATACAAACATAAAACAACAAGGTAGAACCCACCTCTTCGGAAGATTCACGACGTTTCGTCCGATACGGGAGTTTCAGCCTATAAGCGCGTGTAAACTCACGAGAGAGAAGTGGATGCCGGTGAAGCGGCCCACACCCCGGAGTGAACTCTTTGCCATACAAAGCACACAACACACCTATAATAACATGCTATGGCACAACCTTTCTTGTGTTGGGGTCCAGAAGATCCGTAGCCCCCCCTCCGGTGAAACCCTACACCCGATGGAGAAATACCGGACTTATACGGAAACACGCGGTAACGGCGTCGAAAGGGGTAGCAATGTGGAACTAGTTGCTTGGTTGTGTTAGGGTAGGCCATACAAACACAAAACAACAAGGTATAACCCACCTCTTCGGAAGATTCACGACGTTTCGTCCGATACGGGAGTTTCAGCCTATAAGCGCGTGTAAACTCACGAGAGAGAAGTGGATACCGGTGAAGCGGCCCACACCCCGGAGTGAAATCTTTGCCATACAAAGCACACAACACACCTATAATAACATGCTATCGCACAACCTTTCTTGTGTTGGAGTCCAGAAGATCCGGAGCCCCCCCCTCCGGTGAAACCCTACACCCGCTGGAGAAATACCGGACTTATACGGAAACACGCGGTAACGGCGTCGAAAGGGGTAGGAATGTGGAACTAGTTGCTTGGTTGTGTTAGGGTAGGCCATACAAACATAAAACAACAAGGTAGAACCCACCTCTTCGGAAGATTCACGACGTTTCGTCCGATATGGGAGTTTCAGCCTATAAGCGCGTGTAAACTCACGAGAGAGAAGTGGATGCCGGTGAAGCGGCCCACACCCCGGAGCGAAATCTTTGCCATACAAAGCACAGAACACATCTATAATAACATGCTATGGCACAACCTTGCTTGTGTTGGGGTCCAGAAGATCCGTAGCCCCCCCTCCGGTGAAACCCTACACCCGCTGGAGAAATACCGGACTTATACGGAAACACGCGGTAACGGCGTCGAAAGGGGGTAGAAATGTGGAACTAGTTGCTTGGTTGTGTTAGGGTAGGTCATACAAACATAAAACAACAAGGTAGAACCCACCTCTTCGGAAGATTCACGACGTTTCGTCCGATACGGGAGTTTCAGCCTATAAGCGCGTGTAAACTCACGAGAGAGAAGTGGATGCCGGTGAAGCGGCCCACACCCCGGAGTGAAATATTTGCCATACAAAGCACACAACACACCTATAATAACATGCTATGGCACAACCTTGCTTGTGTTGGGGTCCAGAAGATCCGGAGCCCCCCTCCGGTGAAACCCTACACCCGCTGGAGAAATACCGGACTTATACGGAAACACGCGGTAACGGCGTCGAAAGGGGGTAGCAATGTGGAACTAGTTGCTTGGTTGTGTTAGGGTAGGCCATACAAACATAAAACAACAAGGTAGAACCCACCTCTTCGGAAGATTCACGACGTTTCGTCCGATACGGGAGTTTCAGCCTATAAGCGCGTGTAAACTCACGAGAGAAGTGGATGCCGATGAAGCGGCCCACACCCCAGAGTGAAATCTTTGCCATACAAAGCACAAAACACCTATAATAACATGCTATGACACAACCTTGCTTGTGTTGGGGTCCAGAAGATCCGGAGCCCCCCCCCGGTGAAACCCTACACCCGCTGGAGAAATACCGGACTTATACGGAAACACGCGGTAACGGCGTCGAAAGGGGTAGCAATGTGGAACTAGTTGCTTGGTTGTGTTAGGGTAGGCCATACCAACATAAAACAACAAGGTAGAACCTACCTCTTCGGAAGATTCACGACGTTTCGTCCGATACGGGAGTTTCAGCCTATAAGCGCGTGTAAACTCACGAGAGAGAAATGGATGCCGGTGAAGCGGCCCACACCCTGGAGTGAAATATTTGCCATACAAAGCACACAACACACCTATAATAACATGCTATGGCACAACCTTGCGTGTGTTGGGGTCCAGAAGATCCGTAGCCCCCTCCGGTGAATCCCTACACCCGCTGGAGAAATACCGGACTTATACGGAAACACGCGGTAACGGGATCGAAAGGGGGTAGCAATGTGGAACTAGTTGCTTGGTTGTGTTAGGGTAGGCCATACAAACATAAAACAACAAGGTAGAACCCACCTCTTCGGAAGATTCACAACGTTTCGTCCGATACGGGAGTTTCAGCCTATAAGCGCGTGTAAACTCACGAGAGAGAAATGGATGCCGGTGAAGCGGCCCACACCCCGGAGTGAAATCTTTGCCATACAAAGCACACAACACACCTATAATAACATGCTATGGCACAACCTTGCTTGTGTTGGGGTCCAGAAGATCCGGAGCCCCCCCTCCGGTGAAACCCTACACCCGCTGGAGAAATACCGGACTTATACGGAAACACGCGGTAACGGCGTCGAAAGGGAGTAGCAATGTGGAACTAGTTGCTTGGTTGTGTTAGGGTAGGCCATACAAACATAAAACAACAAGGTAGAACCCACCTCTTCGGAAGATTCACGACGTTTCGTCCGATACGGGAGTTTCAGCCTATAAGCGCGTGTAAACTCACGAGAGAGAAGTGGATGCCGGTGAAGCGGCCCACACCCCAGAGTGAAATCTTTGCCATACAAAGCACACAACACACCTATAATAACATGCTATGGCACAACCTTGCTTGTGTTGGGGTCCACAAGATCCGGAGCCCCCCTCCGGTGAAACCCTACACCCGCTGGAGAAATACCGGACTTATATGGAAACACGCGATAACGGCGTCGAAAGGGGGTAGAAATGTGGAACTAGTTGCTTGGTTGTGTTAGGAGGCCATACAAACATAAAAAACAAGGTAGAACCCACCTCTTCGGAAGATTCACGACGTTTCGTCCGATACGGGAGTTTCAGCCTATAAGCGCGTGTAAACTCACGAGAGAGAAGTGGATGCCGGTGAAGCGGCCCACACCCCGGAGTGAAATCTTTTCCATACAAATCACACAACACACCTATAATAAAATGCTATGGCACAACCTTGCGTGTGTTGGGGTCCAGAAGATCCGTAGCCCCCCCTCCGGTGAAACCCTGCACCCGCTGGAGAAATACCGGACTTATACGGAAACACGCGGTAACGGCGTCGAAAGGGGGTAGCAATGAGGAACTAGTTGCTTGGTTGTGTTAGGGTAGGCCATACAAACATAAAACAACAAGGTAGAACCCACCTCTTTGGAAGATTCACGACGTTTCGTCCGATACGGGAGTTTCAGCCTATAAGTGCGTGTAAACTCACGAGAGAGAAGTGGATGCCGGTGAAGCGCCCCACACCCCGGAGTGAAATCTTTGCCATAAAAAGCAGACAACACACCTATAATAACATTCTATGGCACAACCTCTTGTGTTGGGGTCCAGAAGATCCGGAGCCCCCCCTCCGGTGAAACCCTACACCCGCTGGAGAAATACCGGACTTATACGGAAACACGCGGTAACGGCGTCGAAAGGGGTAGCAATGTGGAACTAGTTCTTGGTTGTGTTAGGGTAGGCCATACAAACATAAAACAACAAGGTAGAACCCACCTCTTCGGAAGATTCACGACGTTTCGTCCGATACGGGAGTTTCAGCCTATAAGCGCGTGTAAACTCACGAGAGAGAAGTGGATGCCGGTGAAGCGGCCCACACCCCAGAGTGAAATCTTTGCCATACAAAGCACACAACACACCTATAATAACATGCTATGGCACAACCTTTCTTGTGTTGGGGTCCACAAGATCCGGAGCCCCCCTCCGGTGAAACCCTACACCCCGCTGGAGAAATACCGGACTTATATGGAAACACGCGGTAACGGCGTCGAAAGGGGGTAGAAATGTGGAACTAGTTTCTTGTTGTGTTAGGTTAGGCCATACAAACACAAAAAAAAGATAGAACCCACCTATTCGGAAGATTCACGATGTTTCGTCCGATACGGGAGTTTCAGCCTATAAGCGCGTGTAAACTTACGAGAGAGATGTGGATGCCGGTTAAGCGGCCCACACCCCGGAGTGAAATCTTTGCCATAAAAAGCACACAACACACCTATAATAAAATGCCATTGCACAACCTTGCTGTGTTGGGGTCCAGAAGATCCGGAGCCCCCCCTCCGGTGAAACCCTACACCCGCTGGAGAAATACCGGACTTATACGGAAACACGCGGTAACGGCGTCGAAAGGGGGTAGCAATGTGGAACTAGTTGCTTGGTTGTGTTAGGGTAGGCCATACAAACATAAAACAACAAGGTAGAACCCACCTCTTCGGAAGATTCACGACGTTTCGTCCGATACGGGAGTTTCAGCCTATAAGCGTGTGTAAACTCACGAGAGAGAAGTGGATGCCGGTGAAGCGGCCCACACCCGGAGTGAAATCTTTGCCATACAAAGCACACAACACACCTATAATAACATTCTATGGCACAAACTTGCTTGTGTTGGGGTCCAGAAGATCCGTAGCCCCCCCTCCGGTGAAACCCTACACCCCTGGAGAAATACCGGACTTATACGGAAACACGCGGTAACGGCGTCGAAAGGGGGTAGAATGTGGAACTAGTTGCTTGGTTGTGTTAGGGTAGGCCATACAAACATAAAACAACAAGGTAGAACCCACCTCTTCGGAAGATTCACGACGTTTCGTCCGATACGGGAGTTTCAGCCTATAAGCGCGTGTAAACTCACGAGAGAGAAGTGGATGCCGGTGAAGCGGCCCACACCCCAGAGTGAAATATTTGCCATACAAAGCACACAACACACCTATAATAACATGCTATGGCACAACCTTGCTTGTGTTGGGGTCCAGAAGATCCGTAGCCCCCCTCCCGTGAAACCCTACACCCCTGGAGAAAACCGACTTATATGGAAACACGCGGTAACGGTCGAAAGGGGGTAGCAATGTGGAACTAGTTGCTTGGTTGTGTTAGGGTAGGCCATACAAACAAAACAACAAGGTAGAACCCACCTATTCGGAAGATTCACGACGTTTCGTCCGATACGGGAGTTTCAGCCTATAAGCGCGTGTAAACTCACGAGAGAGAGTGGATGCCGGTGAAGCGGCCACACCCCGGAGTGAAATCTTTGCCATACAAAGCACACAACACACCTATAATAACATGCTATGGCACAACCTTGCTTGTGTTGGGGTCCAGAAGATCCGGAGCCCCCCCTCCGATGAAACCCTACACCCGCTGGAGAAATACCGGACTTATACGGAAACACGCGGTAACGTCGTCGAAAGGGGGTAGCAATGTGGAACTAGTTGCTTGGTTGTGTTAGGGTAGGCCATAAAACATAAAACAACAAGGTAGAACCACCTCTTCGGAAGATTCACGACGTTTCGTCCGATACGGGAGTTTCAGCCTATAAGCGCGTGTAAACTCACGAGAGAGAAGTGGATGCCGGTGAAGCGGCCCACACCCCGGAGTGAAATCTTTGCCATACAAAGCACACAACACACCTATAATACATGCTATGGCACAACCTTGCTTGTGTTGGGGTCCAGAAGATCCGGAGCCCCCCTCGGTGAAACCCTACACCCGCTGGAGAAATACCGGACTTATACGGAAACACGCGGTAACGGCGTCGAAAGGGGGTAGCAATGTGGAACTAGTTGCTTGGTTGTGTTAGGGTAGGCCATACAAACATAAAAAACAAGGTAGAACCCACCTCTTCGGAAGATTCACGACGTTTCGTCCGATACGGGAGTTTCAGCCTATAAGCGTGTAAACTCACGAGAGAGAAGTGGATGCCGGTGAAGCGGCCCACACCCCGGAGTGAAATCTTTGCCATACAAAGCACACAACACACCTATAATAAAATGCTATGGCACAACCTTGCTTGTGTTGGGTCCAGAAGATCCGTAGCCCCCCTCCGGTGAAACCCTACACCCGCTGGAGAAATACCGGACTTATACGGAAACACGCGGTAACGGCGTCGAAAGGGGGTAGCAATGTGGAACTAGTTGCTTGGTTGTGTTAGGGTAGGCCATACAAACATAAAACAACAAGGTAGAACCCACCTATTCGGAAGATTCACGACGTTTCGTCCGATACGGGAGTTTCAGCCTATAAGCGCGTGTAAACTCACGAGAGAGAAGTGGATGCCGGTGAAGCGGCCCACCCCGAGTGAAATCTTTGCCATACAAAGCACACAACACACCTATAATAACATGCTATGTCACAACCTTGCTTGTGTTGGGGTCCAGAAGATCCGTAGCCCCCCCTCGGTGAAACCCTACACCCCTGGAGAAATACCGGACTTATACGAAACACGCGGTAACGGCGTCGAAAGGGGGTAGCAATGTGGAACTAGTTGCTTGGTTGTGTTAGGGTAGGCATACAAACTAAAACAACAAGGTAGAACCCACCTCTTCGGAAGATTCACGACGTTTCGTCCGATACGGGAGTTTCAGCCTATAAGCGCGTGTAAACTCACGAGAGAGAAGTGGATGCCGGTGAAGCGGCCCACACCCCGGAGTGAAATCTTTGCCATACAAAGCACACACACCTATAATAACATGCTATGGCACAACCTTGCTTGTGTTGGGGTCCAGAAGATCCGGAGCCCCCCCTCCGGTGAAACCCTACACCCGCTGGAGAAATACCGACTTATACGGAAACACGCGGTAACGGCGTCGAAAGGGGGTAGCAATGTGGAACTAGTTGCTTGGTTGTGTTAGGGTACCATAAAAACATAAACAACAAGGTAGAACCACCACTCTCGGAAGATTCACGACGTTTCGTCCGATACGGGAGTTTCAGCCTATAAGCGCGTGTAAACTCACGAGAGAGAAGTGGATGCCGGTGAAGCGGCCCACACCCCGAGTGAAATCTTTGCCATACAAACACAACACACCTATAATAACATGCTATGGCACAACCTTGCTTGTGTTGGGGTCCAGAAGATCCGGAGCCCCCCCTCCGGTGAAACCCTACACCCGCTGGAGAAATACCGGACTTATACGGAAACACGCGGTAACGGCATCGAAAGGGGTAGAAATGTGGAACTAGTTGCTTGGTTGTGTTAGGGTAGACCATACAAACATAAAACAACAAGGTAGAACCCACCTCTTCGGAAGATTCACGACGTTTCGTCCGATACGGGAGTTTCAGCCTATAAGCGCGTGTAAACTCACGAGAGAGAAGTGGATGCCGGTGAAGCGGCCCACACCCCGGAGTGAAATCTTTGCCATACAAAGCACACAACACACCTATAATAACATGCTATGGCACAACCTTGCTTGTGTTGGGGTCCAGAAGATCCGGAGCCCCCCTCCGGTGAAACCCTACACCCGCTGGAGAAATACCGGACTTATACGGAAACACGCGGTAACGGCGTCGAAAGGGGGTAGCAATGTGGAACTAGTTGCTTGGTTGTGTTAGGGTAGGCCATACAAACATAAAACAACAAGGTAGAACCCACCTCTTCGGAAGATTCACGACGTTTCGTCCGATACGGGAGTTTCAGCCTATAACGCGTGTAAACTCACGAGAGATAAGTGGATGCCGGTGAAGCGGCCCACACCCCGGAGTGAAATCTTTGCCATACAAAGCACACAACACACCTATAATAACACTATGGCACAACCTTGCTTGTGTTGGGGTCCAGAAGATCCGTAGCCCCCCTCCGGTGAAACCCTACACCCGCTGGAGAAATACCGGACTTATACGGAAACACACGGTAACGGCGTCGAAAGGGGGTAGCAATGTGGAACTAGTTCTTGGTTGTGTTAGGGTAGGCCATACAAACAAAAAAACAAGTAGAACCACCTCTTCGGAAGATTCACGACGTTTCGTCCGATACGGGAGTTTCAGCCTATAAGCGCGTGTAAACTCACGAGAGAGAAGTGGATGCCGGTGAAGCGGCCCACACCCCGGAGTGAAATATTTGCCATACAAAGCACACAAGACACCTATAATAAAATGCTAAGGCACAACCTTGCTTGTGTTGGGGTCCAGAAGATCCGTAGCCCCCCTCCGGTGAAACCCTACACCCCATGGAGAAATACTGGACTTATACGGAAACACGCGGTAACGGCGTCGAAAGGGGGTAGCAATGTGGAACTAGTTGCTTGGTTGTGTTAGGGTAGGCCATACAAACAAAAAAACAAGGTAGAACCCACCTCTTCGGAAGATTCACGACGTTTCGTCCGATACGGGAGTTTCAGCCTATAAGCGCGTGTAAACTCACGAGAGAGAGTGGATGCCGGTGAAGCGGCCCACACCCCGGAGTGAAATCTTTGCCATACAAAGCACACACACACCTATAATAACATGATGGCACAACCTTGCTTGTGTTGGGGTCCAGAAGATCCGGAGCCCCCCCTCCGGTGAAACCCTACACCCGCTGGAGAAATACCGTACTTATACGGAAACACGCGGTAACGGCGTCGAAAGGGGGTAGCAATGTGGAACTAGTTGCTTGGTTGTGTTAGGGTAGGCCATAAAAACATAAAACAACAAGGTAGAACCCACCTCTTCGGAAGATTCACGACGTTTCGTCCGATACGGGAGTTTCAGCCTATAAGCGCGTGTAAACTCACGAGAGAGAAGTGGATGCCGGTGAAGCGGCCCACACCCCGGAGTGAAATCTTTGCCATAAAGCACACAACACACCTATAATAACATGCTATGGCACAACCTTGCTTGTGTTGGGGTCCAGAAGATCCGTAGCCCCCCCTCCGGTGAAACCCTACACCCGCTGGAGAAATACCGGACTTATATGGAAACACGCGGTAACGGCGTCGAAAGGGGGTAGCAATGTGGAACTAGTTCCTTGGTTGTGTTAGGGTAGGCCATACAAACACAAAACAACAAGGTAGAACCCACCTATTCGGAAGATTCACGACGTTTCGTCGATACGGGAGTTTCAGCCTATAAGCGCGTGTAAACTCACGAGAGAGATGTGGATGCCGGTGAAGCGGCCCACACCCCGGAGTGAAATATTTGCCATACAAAGCACACAACACACCTATAATAACATGCTATGGACAACCTTTCTTGTGTTGGGGTCCAGAAGATCCGGAG
Source organism: Alopecurus myosuroides (assembly GCA_028641055.1). Taxonomy (NCBI): domain Eukaryota; kingdom Viridiplantae; phylum Streptophyta; class Magnoliopsida; order Poales; family Poaceae; genus Alopecurus; species Alopecurus myosuroides. The sequence goes on from JAPCYS010001404.1 coordinate 46,983, forward strand.
CCCCCGGTGAAACGAGAAAACCGGACGGAAACACGCGGCGGAAAGCGTCGAAAGGGGGTAGCAATGTGGAACTAGTTGCTTGGTTGTGTTAGGGTAGGCCATACAAACATAAAACAACAAGGTAGAACCCACCTCTTCGGAAGATTCACGACGTTTCGTCCGATACGGGAGTTTCAGCCTATAAGCGCGTGTAAACTCACGAGAGAAGTGGATGCCGGTGAAGCGGCCCACACCCCGGAGTGTGAAATCTTTGCCATACAAAGCACACAACACACCTATAATAACATGCTATGGCACAACCTTGCTTGTGTTGGGGTCCAGAAGATCCGTAGCCCCCCTCCGGTGAAACCCTACACCCGCTGGAGAAATACCGGACTTATACGGAAACACGCGGTAACGGCGTCGAAAGGGGTAGCAATGTGGAACTAGTTGCTTGGTTGTGTTAGGGTAGGCCATACAAACATAAACAACAAGGTAGAACCCACCTCTTCGGAAGATTCACGACGTTTCGTCCGATACGGGAGTTTCAGCCTATAAGCGCGTGTAAACTCACGAGAGAGAAGTGGGATGCCGGTGAAGCGGCCCACACCCCGGAGTGAAATCTTTGCCATAAAAAGCACACAACACACCTATAACATGCTATGCACAACCTTGCTTGTGTTGGGGTCCAAGATCCGTAGCCCCCCTCCGGTGAACCCTACACCCGCTGGAGAAATACCGGACTTATACGGAAACACGCGGTAACGGCGTCGAAAGGGGGTAGCAATGTGGAACTAGTTGCTTGGTTGTGTTAGGGTAGGCCATACAAACACAAAACAACAAGGTAGAACCCACCTCTTCGGAAGATTCACGACGTTTCGTCCGATACGGGAGTTTCAGCCTATAAGCGCGTGTAAACTCACGAGAGAGAGTGGATGCCGGTGAAGCGGCCCACACCCCGGAGTGAAATCTTTGCCATACAAAGCACACAACACACCTATAATAACATGCTATGGCACAACCTTGCTTGTGTTGGGGTCCAGAAGATCCGTAGCCCCTCCGGTGAAACCCTACACCCGCTGGAGAAATACCGGACTTTACGGAAACACGCGGTAACGGCGTCGAAAGGGGGAGCAATGTGGAACTAGTTGCTTGGTTGTGTTAGGGTAGGCCATACAAACATAAAACAACAAGGTAGAACCCACCTCTTCGGAAGATTCACGACGTTTCGTCCGATACGGGAGTTTCAGCCTATAAGCGCGTGTAAACTCACGAGAGAGAAGTGGATGCCGGTGAAGCGGCCCACACCCCGGAGTGAAATCTTTGCCATACAAAGCACACAACACACCTATAATAACATGCTATGGCACAACCTTGCTTGTGTTGGGGTCCAGAAGATCCGTAGCCCCCCCTCCGGTGAAACCCTACACCCGCTGGAGAAATACCGGACTTATACGGAAACACGCGGTAACGGCGTCGAAAGGGGGTAGCAATGTGGAACTAGTTTCTTGGTTGTGTTTAGGGTAGGCCATACAAAATAAACAACAAGGTAGAACCCACCTCTTCGGAAGATTCACGACGTTTCGTCCGATACGGGAGTTTCAGCCTATAAGCGCGTGTAAAACTCACGAGAGAGAAGTGGATGCCGGGTGAAGCGGCCCACACCCCGGAGTGAAATCTTTTGCCATACAAAACACAACACACCTATATAAAACATTCTATGGCACAACCTTGTGTGTTGGGGTCCAGAAGATCCGAGCCCCTCCGGTGAAACCCTACACCCGCTGGAGAAATACCGACTTATACGGAAACACGCGGTAACGGCGTCGAAAGGGGGTAGCAATGTGGAACTAGTTGCTTGGTTGTGTTAGGGTAGGCCATACAAACAAAAACAACAAGGTAGAACCTCTTGGAAGATTCACGACGTTTCGTCCGATACGGGAGTTTCAGCCTATAAGCGCGTGTAAACTCACGAGAGAGAAGTGGATGCCGGTGAAGCGGCCCACACCCCGGAGTGAAATCTTTGCCATACAAAGCACACAACACACCTATAATAACATGCTATGGCACAACCTTGCTTGTGTTGGGGTCCAGAAGATCCGTAGCCCCCCTCCGGTGAAACCCTACACCCGCTGGAGAAATACCGGACTTATACGGAAACACGCGGTAACGGCGTCGAAAGGGGGTAGCAATGTGGAACTAGTTGCTTGGTTGTGTTTGGGTACCATACAACACAAAACAACAAGGTAGAACCCACCTCTTCGGAAGATTCACGACGTTTCGTCCGATACGGGAGTTTCAGCCTATAAGCGCGTGTAAACTCACGAGAGAGAAGTGGATGCCGGTGAAGCGGCCCACACCCCGGAGTGAAATCTTTGCCATACAAAGCACACAACACACCTATAATAACATGCTATGGCACAACCTTGCTTGTGTTGGGGTCCAGAAGATCCGGAGCCCCCCTCCGGTGAAACCCTACACCGCTGGAGAAATACCGGACTTATACGGAAACAGCGGTAACGGCGTCGAAAGGGGGTAGCAATGTGGAACTAGTTGCTTGGTTGTGTTAGGGTAGGCCATACAAACATAAAACAACAAGGTAGAACCCACCTATTCGGAAGATTCACGACGTTTCGTCCGATACGGGAGTTTCAGCCTATAAGCGCGTGTAAACTCACGAGAGAGAAGTGGATGCCGGTGAAGCGGCCCACCCGGAGTGAAATCTTTGCCATACAAAGCACACAACACACCTATAATAACATGCTATGGCACAACCTTGCTTGTGTTGGGGTCCAGAAGATCCGTAGCCCCCCTCCGGTGAAACCCTACACCCGCTGGAGAAATACCGGACTTATACGGAAACACGCGGTAACGGCGTCGAAAGGGGGTAGCAATGTGGAACTAGTTGCTTGGTTGTGTTAGGGTAGGCCATACAAACATAAAACAACAAGGTAGAACCCACCTCTTCGGAAGATTCACGACGTTTCGTCCGATACGGGAGTTTCAGCCTATAAGCGCGTGTAAACTCACGAGAGAGAAGGATGCCGGTGAAGCGGCCCACACCCCGGAGTGAAATCTTTGCCATAAAAGCACACAACACACCTAATACATGCTATGGCACAACCTTGCTTGTGTTGGGGTCCAGAAGATCCGTAGCCCCCCTCCGGTGAAACCCTACACCCGCTGGGAAATACCGGACTTATACGGAAACACGCGGTAACGCGTCGAAAGGGGGTAGCAATGTGGAACTAGTTGCTTGGTTGTGTTAGGGTAGGCCATACAAACATAAAACAACAAGGTAGAACCCACCTTTCGGAAGATTCACGACGTTTCGTCCGATACGGGAGTTTCAGCCTATAAGCGCGTGTAAACTCACGAGAGAGAAGTGGATGCCGGTGAAGCGGCCCACACCCCGGAGAAATCTTTGCCATACAAAGCACACAACACACCTATAATAACATGCTATGGCACAACCTTGCTTGTGTTGGGGTCCAGAAGATTAGCCCCCTCCGGTGAAACCCTACACCCGCTGGAGAAATACCGGACTTATACGGAAACACGCGGTAACGGCGTCGAAAGGGGGTAGCAATGTGGAACTAGTTGCTTGGTTGTGTTAGGGTAGGCCATACAAACTAAAACAACAAGGTAGAACCCACCTCTTCGGAAGATTCACGACGTTTCGTCCGATACGGGAGTTTCAGCCTATAAGCGCGTGTAAACTCACGAGAGAGAAGTGGATGCCGGTGAAGCGGCCCACACCCCGGAGTGAAATCTTTGCCATACAAAGCACACAACACACCTATAATAACATGCTATGGCACAACCTTGCTTGTGTTGGGGTCCAGAAGATCCGGAGCCCCCCTCCGGTGAAACCCTACACCCGCTGGAGAAATACCGGACTTATACGGAAACACGCGGTAACGGCGTCGAAAGGGGTAGCAATGTGGAACTAGTTGCTTGGTTGTGTTAGGGTAGGCCATACAAACTAAAACAACAAGGTAGAACCCACCTCTTCGGAAGATTCACGACGTTTCGTCCGATACGGGAGTTTCAGCCTATAAGCGCGTGTAAACTCACGAGAGAGAAGTGGATGCCGGTGAAGCGGCCCACACCCCGGAGTGAAATCTTTGCCATACAAAGCACACAACACACCTATAATAAAATGCTATGGCACAACCTTGCTTGTGTTGGGGTCCAGAAGATCCGTAGCCCCCCTCCGGTGAAACCCTACACCCCTGGAGAAATACCGGACTTATACGGAAACACGCGGTAACGGCGTCGAAAGGGGGTAGCAATGTGGAACTAGTTGCTTGGTTGTGTTAGGGTAGGCCATACAAACACAAAACAACAAGGTAAACCCACCTCTTCGGAAGATTCACGACGTTTCGTCCGATACGGGAGTTTCAGCCTATAAGCGCGTGTAAACTCACGAGAGAGAAGTGGATGCCGGTGAAGCGGCCCACACCCCGGAGTGAAATATTTGCCAAAAGCACACAACACACCTATAATAACATGATGGCACAACCTTGCTTGTGTTGGGGTCCAGAAGATCCGTAGCCCCCCTCCGGTGAAACCCTACACCCGCTGGAGAAATACCGGACTTATACGGAAACACGCGGTAACGGCGTCGAAAGGGGGTAGCAATGTGGAACTAGTTGCTTGGTTGTGTTAGGGTAGGCCATACAAACATAAAACAACAAGGTAGAACCCACCTCTTCGGAAGATTCACGACGTTTCGTCCGATACGGGAGTTTCAGCCTATAAGCGCGTGTAAACTCACGAGAGAGAAGTGGATGCCGGTGAAGCGGCCCACACCCCGGAGTGAAATCTTTGCCATACAAAGCACACAACACCTATAATAACATGCTATGGCACAACCTTGCTTGTGTTGGGGTCCAGAAGATCCGGCCCCCCTCCGGTGAAACCCTACACCCGCTGGAGAAATACCGGACTTATACGGAAACACGCGGTAACGGCGTCGAAAGGGGGTAGCAATGTGGAACTAGTTGCTTGGTTGTGTTAGGGTAGGCCATACAAACATAAAACAACAAGGTAGAACCCACCTCTTCGGAAGATTCACGACGTTTCGTCCGATACGGGAGTTTCAGCCTATAAGCGTAAACTCGAGAGAAGTGGATGCCGGTGAAGCGGCCCACACCCGGAGTGAAATCTTTTTCCATACAAAGCACACAACACACCTATAATAAAATTCTATGGCACAACCTTGCTTGTGTTGGGGTCCAGAAGATCCGTAGCCCCCTCCGGTGAAACCCTACACCGCTGGAGAAATACCGGACTTATACGGAAACACGCGGTAACGGCGTCGAAAGGGGGTAGCAATGTGGAACTAGTTGCTTGGTTGTGTTAGGGTAGGCCATACAAACAAAAAACAACAAGGTAGAACCCACCTCTTTGGAAGATTCACGACGTTTTCGTCCGATACGGGAGTTTCAGCCTATAAGCGCGTGTAAACTCACGAGAGAGAAGTGGATGCCGGTGAAGCGGCCCACACCCCGGAGTGAAATCTTTGCCATACAAAGCACACAACACATAATAACATGCTATGGCACAACCTTGCTTGTGTTGGGGTCCAGAAGATCCGGAGCCCCCCTCCGGTGAAACCCTACACCCGCTGGAGAAATACCGGACTTATACGGAAACACGCGGTAACGGCGTCGAAAGGGGGTAGCAATGTGGAACTAGTTGCTTGGTTGTGTTAGGTAGGCCATACAAACATAAAACAACAAGGTAGAACCCACCTCTTCGGAAGATTCACGACGTTTCGTCCGATACGGGAGTTTCAGCCTATAAGCGCGTGTAAACTCACGAGAGAGAAGTGGATGCCGGTGAAGCGGCCCACACCCGGAGTGAAATCTTTGCCATACAAAGCACACAACACACCTATAATAACATGCTATGGCACAACCTTGCTTGTGTTGGGGTCCAGAAGATCCGAGCCCCCCCTCCGGTGAAACCCTACACCCGCTGGAGAAATACCGGACTTATACGGAAACACGCGGTAACGGCGTCGAAAGGGGGTAGCAATGTGGAACTAGTTGCTTGGTTGTGTTAGGGTAGGCCATACAAACATAAACAACAAGGTAGAACCCACCTCTTCGGAAGATTCACGACGTTTCGTCCCGATACGGGAGTTTCAGCCTATAAGCGCGTGTAAACTCACGAGAGAGAAGTGGATGCCGGAGCGGCCCACACCCGGAGTGAAATCTTTGCCATACAAAGCACACAACACACCTATAATAACATGCTATGGCACAACCTTGCTTGTGTTGGGGTCCAGAAGATCCGTAGCCCCCCCTCCGGTGAAACCCTACACCCGCTGGAGAAATACCGGACTTATACGGAAACACGCGGTAACGGCGTCGAAAGGGGTAGCAATGTGGAACTAGTTGCTTGGTTGTGTTAGGGTAGGCCATAAAAACATAAAACAACAAGGTAGAACCCACCTCTTCGGAAGATTCACGACGTTTCGTCCGATACGGGAGTTTCAGCTATAAGCGCGTGTAAACTCACGAGAGAGAAGTGGATGCCGGTGAAGCGGCCCACACCCCGGAGTGAAATCTTTGCCATACAAAGCACACAACACACCTATAATAATGCTATGGCACAACCTTTCTTGTGTTGGGGTCCAGAAGATCCGTAGCCCCCCTCCGGTGAAACCCTACACCCGCTGGAGAAATACCGGACTTTATGGAAACACGCGGTAACGGCGTCGAAAGGGGGTAGCAATGTGGAACTAGTTGCTTGGTTGTGTTAGGGTAGGCCATACAAACACAAAACAACAAGGTAGAACCCACCTTCGGAAGATTCACGACGTTTCGTCCGATACGGGAGTTTCAGCCTATAAGCGCGTGTAAACTCACGAGAGAGAGTGGATGCCGGTGAAGCGGCCCACACCCCGGAGTGAAATATTTGCCATACAAAGCACAACACACCTATAATAACATGCTATGGCACAACCTTGCTTGTGTTGGGGTCCAGAAGATCCGGAGCCCCCCTCCGGTGAAACCCTACACCCGCTGGAGAAATACCGGACTTATACGGAAACACGCGGTAACGGCGTCGAAAGGGGGTAGCAATGTGGAACTAGTTGCTTGGTTGTGTTAGGGTAGGCCATACAAACAAAACAACAAGGTAGAACCCACCTCTTCGGAAGATTCACGACGTTTCGTCCGATACGGGAGTTTCAGCCTATAAGCGCGTGTAAACTCACGAGAGAGAAGTGGATGCCGGTGAAGCGGCCCACACCCCGGAGTGAAATCTTTGCCATACAAAGCACACAACACACCTATAATAAAATGCTATGGCACAACCTTGCTTGTGTTGGGTCCAGAAGATCCGAGCCCCCCTCCGGTGAAACCCTACACCCGCTGGAGAAATACCGGACTTATACGGAAACACGGTAACGGCGTCGAAAGGGGGTAGCAATGTGGAACTAGTTGCTTGGTTGTGTTAGGGTAGGCCATACAAACATAAAACAACAAGGTAGAACCCACCTCTTCGGAAGATTCACGACGTTTCGTCCGATACGGGAGTTTCAGCCTATAAGCGCGTGTAAACTCACGAGAGAGAAGTGGATGCCGGTGAAGCGGCCCACACCCCGGAGTGAAATATTTGCCATACAAAGCACACAAACACCTATAATAACATGCTATGGCACAACCTTGCTTGTGTTGGGGTCCAGAAGATCCGTAGCCCCCCCTCCGGTGAAACCCTACACCCGCTGGAGAAATACCGGACTTATACGGAAACACGCGGTAACGGCGTCGAAAGGGGGTAGCAATGTGGAACTAGTTTCTTGGTTGTGTTAGGGTAGGCCATACAAACATAAACAACAAGGTAGAACCCACCTCTTCGGAAGATTCACGACGTTTGTCCGATACGGGAGTTTCAGCCTATAAGCGCGTGTAAACTCACGAGAGAGAAGTGGATGCCGGTGAAGCGGCCCACACCCCGGAGTGAAATCTTTCCATACAAAGCACACAACACACCTATAATAAAATGCTATGGCACAACCTTGCTTGTGTTGGGGTCCAGAAGATCCGTAGCCCCCTCCGGTGAAACCCTACACCCGCTGGAGAAATACCGGACTTATACGGAAACACGCGGTAACGGCGTCGAAAGGGGGTAGCAATGTGGAACTAGTTGCTTGGTTGTGTTAGGGTAGGCCATACAAACAAAACAACAAGGTAGAACCCACCTCTTTGGAAGATTCACGACGTTTCGTCCGATACGGGAGTTTCAGCCTATAAGCGCGTGTAAACTCACGAGAGAGAAGTGGATGCCGGTGAAGCGGCCCACACCCCGGAGTGAAATCTTTGCCATAAAAAGCACAACACACCTATAATAACATTCTATGGCACAACCTTGCTTGTGTTGGGGTCCAGAAGATCCGGAGCCCCCCTCCGGTGAAACCCTACACCCGCTGGAGAAATACCGGACTTATACGGAAACACGCGGTAACGGCGTCGAAAGGGGGTAGCAATGTGGAACTAGTTGCTTGGTTGTGTTAGGTAGGCCATACAAACATAACAACAAGGTAGAACCCACCTCTTCGGAAGATTCACGACGTTTCGTCCGATACGGGAGTTTCAGCCTATAAGCGCGTGTAAACTCACGAGAGAGAAGTGGATGCCGGTGAAGCGGCCCACACCCCGGAGTGAAATCTTTGCCATACAAAGCACACAACACACCTATAATAACATGCTATGGCACAACCTTGCTTGTGTTGGGGTCCAGAAGATCCGTAGCCCCCCCTCCGGTGAAACCCTACACCCGCTGGAGAAATACCGGACTTATACGGAAACACGCGGTAACGGCGTCGAAAGGGGGTAGCAATGTGGAACTAGTTTGCTTGGTTGTGTTAGGGTAGGCCATACAAAAAAAAAACAACAAGGTAGAACCCACCTCTTCGGAAGATTCACGACGTTTCGTCCGATACGGGAGTTTCAGCCTATAAGCGCGTGTAAACTCACGAGAGAGAAGTGGATGCCGGTGAAGCGGCCCACACCCCGGAGTGATATCTTTGCCATACAAAGCACACAACACACCTATAATAACATTCTATGGCACAACCTTGCTTGTGTTGGGGTCCAGAAGATCCGTAGCCCCCTCCGGTGAAACCCTACACCCGCTGGAGAAATACCGGACTTATACGGAAACACGCGGTAACGGCGTCGAAAGGGGGTAGCAATGTGGAACTAGTTGCTTGGTTGTGTTAGGGTAGGCCATACAAACAAAACAACAAGGTAGAACCCACCTCTTTGGAAGATTCACGACGTTTCGTCCGATACGGGAGTTTTCAGCCTATAAGCGCGTGTAAACTCACGAGAGAGAAGTGGATGCCGGTGAAGCGGCCCACCCCGGAGTGAGTGAAATTTTGCCATACAAAGCACACAAACACCTATAATAACATTCTATGGCACAACCTTGCTTGTGTTGGGGTCCAGAAGATCCGGAGCCCCCCTCCGGTGAAACCCTACACCCGCTGGAGAAATACCGGACTTATACGGAAACACGCGGTAACGGCGTCGAAAGGGGGTAGCAATGTGGAACTAGTTGCTTGGTTGTGTTAGGGTAGGCCATACAAACATAAAACAACAAGGTAGAACCCACCTCTTCGGAAGATTCACGACGTTTCGTCCGATACGGGAGTTTCAGCCTATAAGCGCGTGTAAACTCACGAGAGAGAAGTGGATGCCGGTGAAGCGGCCCACACCCGGAGTGAAATCTTTGCCATACAAAGCACACAACACACCTATAATAACATGCTATGGCACAACCTTGCTTGTGTTGGGGTCCAGAAGATCCGTAGCCCCCCTCCGGTGAAACCCTACACCCGCTGGAGAAATACCGGACTTATACGGAAAACGCGGTAACGGCGTCGAAAGGGGGCAATGTGGAACTAGTTGCTTGGTTGTGTTAGGGTAGGCCATACAAAATAAAACAACAAGGTAGAACCCACCTCTTCGGAAGATTCACGACGTTTCGTCCGATACGGGAGTTTCAGCCTATAAGCGCGTGTAAACTCACGAGAGAGAAGTGGATGCCGGTGAAGCGGCCCACCCCGGAGTGAAATCTTTGCCATACAAAGCACACAACACACCTATAATAACATGCTATGCACAACCTTGCTTGTGTTGGGGTCCAGAAGATCCGAGCCCCCCCGGTGAAACCCTACACCCGCTGGAGAAATACCGGACTTATACGGAAACACGCGGTAACGGCGTCGAAAGGGGGTAGCAATGTGGAACTAGTTGCTTGGTTGTGTTAGGGTAGGCCATAAAAACATAAAACAACAAGGTAGAACCCACCTCTTCGGAAGATTCACGACGTTTCGTCCGATACGGGAGTTTCAGCCTATAAGCGCGTGTAAACTCACGAGAGAGAAGTGGATGCCGGTGAAGCGGCCCACACCGGAGTGAAATCTTTGCCATACAAAGCACACAACACACCTATAATAACATGCTATGGCACAACCTTGCTTGTGTTGGGGTCCAGAAGATCCGTAGCCCCCCTCCGGTGAAACCCTACACCCGCTGGAGAATACCGGACTTATACGGAAACACGCGGTAACGGCGTCGAAAGGGGGGTAGCAATGTGGAACTAGCTTGGTTGTGTTAGGTAGGCCATACAAACACAAAACAACAAGGTAGAACCCACCTATTCGGAAGATTCACGACGTTTCGTCCGATACGGGAGTTTCAGCCTATAAGCGCGTGTAAACTCACGAGAGAGAGTGGATGCCGGTGAAGCGGCCCACACCCCGGAGTGAAATCTTTGCCATACAAAGCACACAACACACTATAATAACATGCTATGGCACAACCTTGCTTGTGTTGGGGTCCAGAAGATCCGGAGCCCCCCCTCCGGTGAAACCCTACACCCGCTGGAGAAATACCGGACTTATACGGAAACACGCGGTAACGGCGTCGAAAGGGGGTAGCAATGTGGAACTAGTTGCTTGGTTGTGTTAGGGTAGGCCATACAAACAAAAACAACAAGGTAGAACCCACCTCTTCGGAAGATTCACGACGTTTCGTCCGATACGGGGAGTTTCAGCCTATAAGCGTGTAAACTCACGAGAGAAGTGGATGCCGGTGAAGCGGCCCACACCCGGAGTGAAATCTTTGCCATACAAAGCACACAACACACCTATAATAACATTCTATGGCACAACCTTGCTTGTGTTGGGGTCCAGAAAGATCCGTAGCCCCCCTCCGGTGAAACCCTACACCCTGGAGAAATACCGGACTTATACGGAAACACGCGGTAACGGCGTCGAAAGGGGGTAGCAATGTGGAACTAGTTGCTTGGTTGTGTTAGGGTAGGCATACAAACATAAAACAACAAGGTAGAACCCACCTCTTCGGAAGATTCACGACGTTTCGTCCGATACGGGAGTTTCAGCCTATAAGCGCGTGTAAACTCACGAGAGAAAAGTGGATGCCGGTGAAGCGGCCCACACCCCGGAGTGAAATCTTTGCCATACAAAGCACACAAACACCTATAATAACATGCTATGGCACAACCTTGCTTGTGTTGGGGTCCAGAAGATCCGTAGCCCCCTCCGGTGAAACCCTACACCCGCTGGAGAAATACCGGACTTATACGGAAACACGCGGTAACGGCGTCGAAAGGGGGTAGCAATGTGGAACTAGTTGCTTGGTTGTGTTAGGGTAGGCCATAAAAACATAAAACAACAAGGTAGAACCCACCTCTTCGGAAGATTCACGACGTTTCGTCCGATACGGGAGTTTCAGCCTATAAGCGCGTGTAAACTCACGAGAGAGAAGTGGATGCCGGTGAAGCGGCCCACACCCCGGAGTGAAATCTTTGCCATACAAAGCACACACCACACCTATAATAACATGCTATGGCACAACCTTGCTTGTGTTGGGGTCCAGAAGATCCGTAGCCCCCCCTCCGGTGAAACCCTACACCCGCTGGAGAAATACCGGACTTATATGGAAATGTGGAACTAGTTGCTTGGTTGTGTTAGGGTAGGCCATACAGACATAAAACAACAAGGTAGAACCCACCTATTCGGAAGATTCACGACGTTTCGTCCGATACGGGAGTTTCAGCCTATAAGCGCGTGTAAACTCACGAGAGGATGTGGATGCCGGTGAAGCGGCCACACCCCGGAGTGAATATTTGCCATACAAAGCACACAACACACCTATAATAACATGCTATGGCACAACCTTGCTTGTGTTGGGGTCCAGAAGATCCGTAGCCCCCCTCCGGTGAAACCCTACACCCCTGGAGAAATACCGGACTTATACGGAAACACGCGGTAACGGCGTCGAAAGGGGGTAGCAATGTGGAACTAGTTGCTTGGTTGTGTTAGGGTAGGCCATACAAACTAAAACAACAAGGTAGAACCACCTCTTCGGAAGATTCACGACGTTTCGTCCGATACGGGAGTTTCAGCCTATAAGCGCGTGTAAACTCACGAGAGAGAAGTGGATGCCGGTGAACGGCCCACACCCGGAGTGAAATCTTTGCCATACAAAGCACACAAACACCTATAACATGCTATGGCACAACCTTGCTTGTGTTGGGGTCCAGAAGATCCGGAGCCCCCCCTCCGTGAAACCCTACACCGCTGGAGAAATACCGGACTTATACGGAAACACGCGGTAACGGCGTCGAAAGGGGGTAGCAATGTGGAACTAGTTGCTTGGTTGTGTTAGGGTAGGCCATAAAACATAAAACAACAAGGTAGAACCCACCTCTTCGGAAGATTCACGACGTTTCGTCCGATACGGGAGTTTCAGCCTATAAGCGCGTGTAAACTCACGAGAGAGAAGTGGATGCCGGTGAAGCGGCCCACACCCCGGAGTGAAATTTGCCATACAAAGCACACAACACACCTATAATAACATGCTATGGCACAACCTTGCTTGTGTTGGGGTCCAGAAGATCCGTAGCCCCCCTCCGGTGAAACCCTACCCGCTGGAGAAATACCGGACTTATACGGAAACACGCGGTAACGGCGTCGAAAGGGGGTAGCAATGTGGAACTAGTTTCTTGGTTGTGTTAGGTTAGGCCATACAACACAAAACAACAAGGTAGAACCCACCTATTCGGAAGATTCACGTTTCGTCCGATACGGGAGTTTCAGCCTATAAGCGCGTGTAAACTTACGAGAGAGATGTGGATGCCGGTGAAGCGGCCCACACCCCGGAGTGAAATCTTTGCCATACAAAGCACACAACACACCTATAATAACATGCCATGGCACAACCTTGCTTGTGTTGGGGTCCAGAAGATCCGGAGCCCCCCCTCCGGTGAAACCCTACACCCGCTGGAGAAATACCGGACTTATACGGAAACACGCGGTAACGGCGTCGAAAGGGGGTAGCAATGTGGAACTAGTTGCTTGGTTGTGTTAGGGTAGGCCATACAAACATAAAACAACAAGGTAGAACCCACCTCTTCGGAAGATTCACGACGTTTCGTCCGATACGGGAGTTTCAGCCTATAACGCGTGTAAACTCACGAGAGAGAAGTGGATGCCGGTGAAGCGGCCCACACCCGGAGTGAAATCTTTGCCATACAAAGCACACAACACACCTATAATAACATGCTATGGCACAACCTTGCTTGTGTTGGGGTCCAGAAGATCCGTAGCCCCCCTCCGGTGAAACCCTACACCCGCTGGAGAAATACCGGACTTATACGGAAACACGCGGTAACGGCGTCGAAAGGGGGTAGCAATGTGGAACTAGTTGCTTGGTTGTGTTAGGGTAGGCCATACAAACATAAAACAACAAGTTAGAACCCACCTCTTCGGAAGATTCACGACGTTTCGTCCGATACGGGAGTTTCAGCCTATAAGCGCGTGTAAACTCACGAGAGAGAAGTGGATGCCGGTGAAGCGGCCCACACCCCGGAGTGAAATCTTTGCCATACAAAGCACAACACACCTATAATAACATGCTATGGCACAACCTTGCTTGTGTTGGGGTCCAGAAGATCCGTAGCCCCCCCTCCGGTGAAACCCTACCGCTGGAGAAATACCGGACTTATATGGAAACACGCGGTAACGCGTCGAAAGGGGGGTAGCAATGTGGAACTAGTTGCTTGGTTGTGTTAGGTTAGGCCATACAAAACAAAACAACAAGGTAGAACCCACCTATTCGGAAGATTCACGACGTTTCGTCCGATACGGGAGTTTCAGCCTATAAGCGCGTGTAAACTCACGAGAGAGAGTGGATGCCGGTGAAGCGGCCCACACCCCGGAGTGAAATCTTTGCCATACAAAGCACACAACACACCTATAATAACATGCTATGGCACAACCTTGCTTGTGTTGGGGTCCAGAAGATCCGGAGCCCCCCTCCGGTGAAACCCTACACCCGCTGGAGAAATACCGGACTTATACGGAAACACGCGGTAACGGCGTCGAAAGGGGGTAGCAATGTGGAACTAGTTGCTTGGTTGTGTTAGGGTAGGCCATAAAAAACATAAAACAACAAGGTAGAACCCACCTCTTCGGAAGATTCACGACGTTTCGTCCGATACGGGAGTTTCAGCCTATAAGCGCGTGTAAACTCACGAGAGAGAAGTGGATGCCGGTGAAGCGGCCCACACCCCGAGTGAAATCTTTGCCATAAAAAGCACAAACACCTATAATAACATGCTATGGCACAACCTTGCTTGTGTTGGGGTCCAGATCCGTAGCCCCCCTCCGGTGAAACCCTACACCCGCTGGAGAAATACCGGACTTATGGAAACACGCGGTAACGGCGTCGAAAGGGGGTAGCAATGTGGAACTAGTTGCTTGGTTGTGTTAGGGTAGCCATACAAACAAAACAACAAGGTAGAACCACTCTTCGGAAGATTCACGTTTCGTCGATACGGGAGTTTCGCCTATAAGCGCGTGTAAACTCACGAGTGGATGCCGGTTGAAGCGGCCCACACCCCGGAGTGAAATCTTTGCCATACAAAGCACACAACACACCTATAATAACATGCTATGGCACAAACCTTGCTTGTGTTGGGGTCCAGAAGATCCGGAGCCCCCCCCTCCGGTGAAACCCTACACCCGCTGGAGAAATACCGGACTTATACGGAAACACGCGGTAACGGCATCGAAAGGGGGTAGAAATGTGGAACTAGTTGCTTGGTTGTGTTAGGGTAGGCCATACAAACATAAAACAACAAGGTAGAACCCACCTCTTCGGAAGATTCACGACGTTTCGTCCGATACGGGAGTTTCAGCCTATAAGCGCGTGTAAACTCACGAGAGAGAAGTGGATGCCGGTGAAGCGGCCCACACCCCGGAGTGAAATCTTTGCCATACAAAGCACACAACACACCTATAATAACATGCTATGGCACAACCTTGCTTGTGTTGGGGTCCAGAAGATCCGGAGCCCCCCTCGGTGAAACCCTACACCCGCTGGAGAAATACCGGACTTATGGAAACACGCGGTAACGGCGTCGAAAGGGGGTAGCAAATGTGGAACTAGTTGCTTGGTTGTGTTAGGGTAGGCCATACAAACATAAAACAACAAGGTAGAACCCACCTCTTCGGAAGATTCACGACGTTTCGTCCGATACGGGAGTTTCAGCCTATAAGCGCGTGTAAACTCACGAGAGAGAAGTGGATGCCGGTGAAGCGGCCCACACCCCGGAGTGAAATCTTTTCCATACAAAGCACACAACACACCTATAATAACATGCTATGGCACAACCTTGCTGTGTTGGGGTCCAGAAGATCCGGAGCCCCCCTCCGGTGAAACCCTACACCCGCTGGAGAAATACCGGACTTATACGGAAACACGCGGTAACGGCGTCGAAAGGGGGTAGCAATGTGGAACTAGTGCTTGGTTGTGTTAGGGTAGGCCATACAAACATAAAAAACAAGGTAGAACCCACCTCTTCGGAAGATTCACGACGTTTCGTCCGATACGGGAGTTTCAGCCTATAAGCGTGTAAACTCACGAGAGAGAGTGGATGCCGGTGAAGCGGCCCACACCCCGGAGTGAAAATTTGCCATAAAAAGCACACAACACACCTATAATAACATGCTATGGCACAACCTTGCTTGTGTTGGGGTCCAGAAGATCCGGAGCCCCCCTCCGGTGAAACCCTACACCGCTGGAGAAATACCGGACTTATACGGAAACACGCGGTAACGGCGTCGAAAGGGGGTAGCAATGTGGAACTAGTCTTGGTTGTGTTAGGGTAGGC